>CAJHQP010002795.1:0-78299 GCA_905132765.1 Moricandia arvensis | reverse complement strand
GGAAGGTAACTCATCTCAACATCACACACACGCACACGCTTGTCTTTAAATTTTTAAACAAAGAGAGTTTGTTTGGTTTGGTTAAAGACTCTGGTTTGGTTTGTGTACAGTTTTTGGATGGAAGAGTTATATTCGTGGAGGAAGCTAAACCCAAATCGGATATTCAAAGAGCTAAACCCAGATCAGATTTCAACAAAGCTCAGACTAAACCTCGCACCTTTCGCACCTGGTAGCTGTTTTTTGTTTCTGTATTTTTCATATTGTAATTCTCTACAAGTTTTCAATCTAGTTTTAAAGATTATACAATGGACTCTTTGGTTAACTACTAGCTAGCAAGTTTCACCAAGGGAAGTAGTCGAAAGCAAATATTGTTTTAGATAATCCAAGTCACGTAAATAATGCATCTATATCTTTGAAAACAAATGTAATCAGTTTCATAAGATCTCCCTCAGAGGAACCCATCCAAGACAAACACCCTCGTTAACAAAGTATCTAGAGAGTAGAGACTATCAGCAATGTCTTTACTTGATGATCCATGAGGATGATGAACGTTGTGTGATACATAATAGATGAGAATCTTCAAATTCTGAAAAGTGAAAACTCTAAACATTATGCCTTCTGTGCCATTTCGATTCCATAATATAACAAATAGTAGTAAAAGAATTCAATAAAAGTGTTCAAAAATGTCACCAAAGACAATACTACAGGCGCAAAACCAACTCAGTCCAAGGTGTGGATATGGCAAGTGATCAATGTATGATTGGATACTGGAATTTGATATATGTCTTCAACTTTCATAAGATATGCTACCAAAACACACTGTATCTCAAAGCCGGGTGTGTTTTTATGAACTACCTAAAAAGAAAGAGATCTAGAGAAGTGTGGAAAAGAATTTATACGCATCAAGTCTCTTGTAGAGACAAGTCTCTATGGGTGTATTCATGTGGTTTCTTTCAATATTTTACAAAAGGGCGCACGCTACCAAACGATATATGGTTTTCAGCTTTGAGAATTGTTGTTCTCCACTCAGAAGTGTTTTATTATCATGTCTAATAATTGATTAAGAGGATTATAATATCAAACTAACAACAATAAGCTTGCAATGTGCATAATAAATACACACATAACACATGCTGATATACGCCAAGAACTAACAAATTATAATGGCAGCATCTCCTCCATTCCTTTTTCTATGTCATACTCTTTATTTATTTTTATTTTTTTATGTTATATCAAAACATTTCAACATGTTTGAATGAGTTTTAATTAGGTTAAGTTGGTTAACTATCAATATCTGTTATTATTCTAAACATCCGGTGGAAAGTATTAGAGATTTCGTTTTCTATTAGGATCCGTTAGACATTTGTTTAGCTGAATTCTTTCAATTGTTTGTAACTATGTGTATAACAAAACACAACCAACCACACACAATCAAGCAATAAATAGGCATTTGCCATTGTGCACAAATACACACGTGACACATGCAAAAGCCTACACACACATACATATGAACCCTGTGGTGTCTTATGTGTCGACAAGTTATAAAGATCTTATCCGAATTTCATAGAAATTATAAAATTAAGCAACGTGAATGCGATGGCCAAAGAAACTAAAAGAGACGAGTGTTACAAGCTTTTCCACTTTGGCGTACAAAACGCTAGTGCTCTTTAGTCGCTCTCACGCCTCACTAGTCATTTTAGTTCCTTAAGCCTCCTTGTTTCATCGAACCTTCACACCAAAAAAAAAAAAGAAAACTATTTTCCATTTTCCGTGACCGTAAAGAAAGTTTTATTAAGAAAAAAGTCATATCACTTACCATAAAAAAGGTCATATCATTATTCTATTGGTGCTACTGATTTAATTTTTTTACGAAGATCCACACTTAATTTTTTCTTAAACCTGTTAAAAAATCTTTTATATATTTTTCACTAATCTGTAAAAATCTAATTTTCCAATACTTAACCACCCACTTTCTTTCTAGTGGAAAGAATGAATATTAATAAATCACTTGTATAATACAACTTCTACAATAATGTAATGTCATTTTTATCCCATTCCATAATTTATTTTAAAATGAAGTGATGATGAACAAAAAATAATACTATTTTATAAATAAAATAGTATTTTTATTTTTTTACTCATTTTTTATTTTTATTATATTTTGAGTAAAATAAAGTAAATTATAAATTAGGGATGAAGTGCTCTAATACATCGATACCAATAACTTTTTAGATACCTTATCGTCGTTTTAAAAGGATTACCGTTATTTTGCTTACATTATCGTGTAGTACTTTACAAATAATGATTACGAGGAGGACTATAGGATAAGTTATTTTCCATGAAATAAATTGGACAAATCCATTACAGATGCATTTAACCACGTGCGTAATCAAACACTCGCACAAGTTGCATTTTTAACGATATAAAAAAACAAAGAGACTGCCATTTTAAGATAAGAAGAAATTAGATAAGAAATTAAAAGGGGTAATTAGGTCATCTTGACCTTCCTCGTTGTCTCCCCTCCCACTCTAAAAAACGACTCTCAAACTCATATAAAACCTGAAGCCTTCTCTCTTTTACCTTCTTCTTACATCAGAGATTCACTCTTCTTCTTTCCCATGGCTTTGGTAAGAGAACGTCGTCAGCTCAACCTCCGTCTTCCTCTCCCTCCAATCTCCGACCGCCGCTTCTCCATCCCCTCCGTCACCACCGTCGCTACCTCCGGTGACATCTCCGCCGCTGACCTCGAGAAACTCAACGTCCTCGGATGCGGTAACGGCGGGACTGTTTACAAAGTCCGCCACAAGAACACGGCGGACCTCTACGCTCTCAAAACGGTTAACGGCGACATGGATCCTGTTTTAACACGGCAGCTGATGCGAGAGATGGAGATCCTCCGCCGTACAGACTCGCCGTACATAGTCCGGTGTCACGGGATCTTCGAGAAACCTATCGTCGGCGAAGTATCGATTCTGATGGAGTACATGGACGGCGGAACTTTGGAGTCTCTCCGCGGCGGCGTGACGGAGAGACGCCTCGCGGGGTTCGCGAGACAGATCTTGAAAGGGTTGAGTTACTTGCACGGTCTCAAGATCGTGCACAGAGACATTAAACCGGCGAACCTCCTCCTTAACTCGAAGGAGGAGGTGAAGATCGCTGACTTTGGAGTGAGCAAGATCTTGGTCCGGTCGTTAGATTCTTGCAACTCTTATGTCGGGACTTGTGCTTATATGAGTCCGGAGAGGTTTGATTCTGAATCTTCCGGTGGAAGCTCCGACGTGTACGCCGGAGATATATGGAGTTTCGGGTTGATGATGCTGGAGCTTTTAGTTGGTCACTTTCCGTTATTACCGCCGGGACAGAGACCAGACTGGGCGACGTTGATGTGTGCGGTGTGTTTTGGAGAACCGCCGCGAGCGCCGGAGGGATGCTCGGAGGAGTTTAGGAGCTTTGTTGAGTGTTGTCTACGTAAAGAATCGAGTAAGAGATGGACGGCGTCGCAGCTTCTTGGACATCCTTTTCTCCGGGAGGAACTTTGATTTGGAAACTTTTGTGTAAATTAAAATCGAATTTATTTTTGTAGAATTTCGATTAGTTTTCTGGAGACATTATATGTTCGTAATTTTTGTACATAATATATACACTCCAGATTTAGTGAAAATATGGGTTTTGTGAAAACCTTGACACTATTTCTTAATTTCTTTTTGTTTTTTTTTTTCAGTTTCATTCATGTATAACAATTAATGTACATTAGATTTTGATAATCTATTATTCACTTATTCAAATTATAGTGTTGTTTATACTTTTTTCATAGAACATGATATCCGCAGACCCTACACCTAATCATATTATCCCCGCAAAGGCACAAAGCAAATCAGCTAATAGAATAATCAAATATATCTTAGATTGCTTAAGTTCTCAAAATAAGTATCCTAACAAAAAAAATACTTTAAGAAAACGTAATTAGTCAATTTAAGTTTAACGTTTTAAACATTTCTCAGCCATTTGCATTAATCACATGGCATTAGAGTATCTATAAAGTATTAAAATTACTTAGCCACATATTTTAATTAAGAAACTCTTGTTTCAATCTCTTTACTTATTACATTTATCATTTATTTTAGTTAATACTGTAAAAATATTGTTGGAGCTGCTCTTACATTTATTGTGTATCGTGGCGAATAGCTGTCGCATTCTTTATAGTTTCATTGTACAATAATCACAATAGAATCCCTTTAAATTACTGTAATAATAATGATTTAGCTACATTTAGTGGGGAAAATGTAATAAAGCACGTTCTAAAATAAAGATAAGGGCTGCGCAGTCGAAGTTTAAATTTCAAGTTGCAAAAAAAAATATCTAGTTAGCCACTTATGCAAGGAAAAAAACAATACTATTAAGTTTCCACTAGGCTTGAAGCAAATCTCTCTGTCTGGATGATGTTCGTCGAAGATTCAGAGGTCTTAATAGCTAGTGGGAGAGTTGATGATGATGACAACAACTCTATTAATTTTTGTCTTGTTTTGTTTGCTTCTTGTGACGCACTGCCTTACGTTTGCATTGATGATTCACGAATGAGAAAAGTTCATAGGTGTCACTCATGAGTGTGACATAAGAAAGAGTTGTGACATAAGAAAGAATTGTGACAAAAGAAAGAGTCACCCCTTGACTTGTGTGGGACTCTTGACATATTTGTTTCTATGTGAACCACATTTCCAAGTTTGTTTAAACATTTGGGTTTCATTTCCCTTTCTTCCTCCACTTCGATTAGGTTTCCGGGTTACTACAAATGAATATATACTTCATTTGTTTTAAAAATTAAAATTTCAAAATTTCATTTTTTTTCTTTTTACATTTTATATACTTTTCTTAGTTAATAATAATGAATTGCTAACCAAACTGCGTTGATTAAAATGATAAAAGACTTTTGCCGGCTGAATTTGATTCACCTTTACAACCTAGTTACGTCTTTCTTTTGTAAATGAAAAGAGTTAAACCTGAGTCTATTAAAGACACAAACCTAATTCTCGGGTGGGAGATGCAACCCACAAATAGATCCTTTCCCGGATATTCAAATGGACCGAAAGCATGGTCTATATCCGCGTGGCCACATGTAGAGGTAATAAATTCTCATGTGTTAGTTTTTAGACTTTAAAATACTTTTAAAATCCCACAGTTATTAAAAGTAATAATAATAATAATGAATTATAAATTTAACAAATATTTATTAAGTTTATGTTAGTTTAAAATTGTGAAACTAACTAATGTCATAAAACTGAAATCTCTTCTCTTCCAATAGTTTAATCAAAGATTTATTAATGATTTTACATGAAGTGATGTAAATTTTTCATATTCCAAAATATACAAATTATATAGATTGTAGAGAAAACAATTACATAAAATATTCAACATGGTACAAGGCATACTCTCAACCATGGATCTTTTAGAACCGTTTAGAGTGGTAATAGAATTGTCTACATAATATTTTTCATCCTTCATAATAGTATAATTAACCAAATATATATATTTTTAAACTAATCACACTAAATAATCTATTTATAACTAAAATTAATATATTTTGTGTAATACTAACTTCTACAAAATATTTTGTAGAACATATGGAGTAGTTATTTAACAAATCCATACCTAACTACTTTACTATAACATCTCGATTGATTTTAGTTATATCACCACACAATTTTTCCGTTCTTGGTCTAACGCATTGCTGCCTGAATTCACACAATAAAACATCATAAACATCAGAAAAGTTATTTACAAGCAGAAACATTCGAAACATGCAGTAGATTTTCAATCGACATTAGATAAAATATTAAAACTCCGAGGTTACAAATTATTTGATTTATAAACAATACACCGAGGGTCAAAATGTTCTGAGAGACCAATGAAACGCAAGAAAGTCCAAGTCTTCTTATCTCTATCTTCTTTCCAATTCTTGAGTTGACAAAAATCAATCAAGAAGTAGCTAAATCAACCAAGAACTCTTTTTAAAGTCTTTCTTCCTCACGATTCTCAGCTAATTTACTCTGAAATTTCCGCAAAAATATTATTTATTCTTTTGTCTTAATCAAGAAACGAAACTTGATTAGACATGATAGTAAATTGCTGGTTAAGAACACTAAACCCTCTGGTTTAGCCAGTCTAATATGACTCCAGAGATGATTTCTCGTTCAGGCTCAAAGAGAAGATCGTGCAACAGTCCGTCGAAGAGCTTGATTGATTTGTCTGAGGACGAAGCTTCCTCGTAGAGCCTCTTGGAGGCATTGGGGTCAGTCACAGTGTCAGCTGTACCGTGCATGACAAGAAAAGGAACTTTCACTTTGTTTAGGTTTTGTTGCAAGTGAGCAGCGATTCTAAGGATCTCGTACCCGGTTTTAACCCGGATGGATCCGGTGAATACTAACGGGTCAGAGTATTTGGTGGCAAGAGCTTTTAGATCACGAGAAACTGGCATTCCTTTCTTGCTTGCTGCACTGAATTGGTACCTTGGCAAGAGGAACGCAACGATTGGAGCAAGAACCTAAAAGACAAAAAAATGTTGTTAAGAATTTTTGAAAATGTACAAACTATAGGATTCTTTTTTGAATATTAGAAGGTTTAGGGCCGAAACCCATAATGCTTGAAGGTCCGAAACTATAACATGTAATATTAGTTTCGTCCGATCTTAACTATATGACTTTTCAGATAAACTTACAGTGAAGATTGGATGGGATGGCTGCACTCCAACAGCAGGTGAAGTCAATACAATGCCTGACACTCGAGATTCAATCTTTGGATCGAGCATAGCCTGCACTTGATTGTTTTAACACTGTTTTGGGACTTTTGTAGAACTCGGATAACATGATATGATGATGTTTAATGGGTCTAGAGTTGTTTACCTTGAGGATGATTGCTCCTCCTGTTGAGTGTCCAATGCAGAAACAGGGGAGTCCTGGATTCTCCGTGAAAACCTTTTCAAGAAATGATTTCTGCAAAGATGATGAGGATGATGATGGTGTGAGTATGTTCCAGCAACAGTGTGTTTTAGAAACTATAACTATAGAGGGAGAGAGAGAGATACCAGATCTTCGACAGCGTAATCAAGGGAAGGAACATAAGCATGAAGTCCATCGCTTCCACCATGACCTGTTAGATCAAACCCAAAACAATCCTACTCTCGGTCAAATAATTAGATTACATTGATGTATCAGGTTCAAACCGTTTGCAGATACAAACAAATCATAGATTAGTGGTCCCTAAGTTAATGGCACTGTTAAGCTAAAGATAAGGTTCATGTGTCACCTTTCCCCACGAATTAAACACCACCCCCAACACAAAATCACTATATTTCCTGCGACATCCAAACACAGAGAGGCATGGTTGAAGCATCTGTATTTCTAGCCTATGAAACAGCAGCATTGAAAAAGCGCTCATGTTTCCGGTTTTTCTAAAAGGTACCAAGGTTCACTTCTATCCATCATAGAACATGTTTCAAATGACCCAACCAAATGTTTCATCATCAGGACTAAAAACTATAACCCCAAGCACCTTAGAAACCATCAGGAATCGTAGTTAAAAGGTTTTGTACGAGGAACATAGACTCATTTTGACCCAGCAGACTAATTAAACAAGAGGACAGAATACGTAAATGTTTACACTCTATGGAAGCTCACTTAGCTATAAGATGTATATCAAAAAGCTAACAAGAAGTGAAAGAGAAGTGGAGATTACCAATCCAATCGATTCCATAAACCTTGAACCCATTAGCATTTAGCTGCTTTGCAAAATCACTATACCTGCCACTGTCAAATTTTGGAAAAATAAACTAATGTTAAGCTTCCTTCTACCAAGAAAAAGACTATATTCAAAGCAAATGAAGCATAGCTAGACAAAAATTATGTTCAAACCTATGCTCATTTAATCCATGTAGCAGAACAATAAGTCCCCTGCATAAAAAAAAGAACATTGACAAAGATAAAAACCACATAAGAAAATGTAAATGATTACCAAGTTAATCCACTTCTGTAAGAACAAAACTCAGGTTAGCTAACAAATAGAAGCATGAAAGATTCAAAGCCTTCTTAAAAAAAATGATAGGTCACCATTGACAAAGTCTTCTATTATATCTATAACATACATTAATACTTCAAAACCACTTTGACAAGCAAGAGATACTCTTTTTCTACATCTCTCCAGCTAATCTTCTTTGAAATTCTCCTAAATGAATTTTAAGAAATGCTTACCAACTAAGTCTAATCCTGATACTAAATCCACATTATCATATATTAGTTCAACAACCATTTATGACAACACGCAAACTAATTAAACCTAGGAGTTAAAAGGAATAATATTTAGCCATCCATCCACACTTGAACAATAAAATCACCCAATATACAAACCAAGACATGAACACAGGACCACCTGACATAAAAAAGTACAACAGATATGTAAATGAAAAACGCATATGCCCTTTCAGCACATCTTCCTTAAAAATTTATAATCAGCATTTGATTATGGAAAGGAAAATTATTTCAAATAACCTTTTTTGTCACTACAATAACAAAAAAAAAAACTGAAATATTTTTTTTTTATTTTGAAAATTTTAATGTCTATTTTGTATTTTTAAAAATTTTAAACTCATCTCAAAAACTCCACTTCGTAACTCTAAACTCTAAATCTAAATCTAAATTAATTATTCCTAATGGTAGTTTAATAAAATTTATTTTAATCATTTTTTAAACTATATTTATGACAATTTTTTTTATCTTATAGTATTTCTTTTATCAAAATAATTAAGTTACCGATTAAAACAAATATAAAATAAATAAAAACAGAGAAATGTTGTTTAACGAGAAACTGACCTGTGATTTGAGGAAACAGGTGACCACGACTGAGTAAACAACGTATCGCCTCTCCTCGTCGTGAAAAGCGAAAACTCTCTGACGGAGCTTCCATCTCCTCCGTCATCCTCCAACACTCGCCTCACCGCAAGCTCCCGTCTAACCGCAACCTCCTCATCCACAACCGCCGCCGGAACCGACGGAGGCGCAACGCTGCATCCGCTTTCGCTTCCTCCAACGTTCCTCTTCCTGACCACGATCTGCGGCGGAGACCAAACCTTCCTCTCCTGTTTCTCATCTCTAATAACCACCGCTCCGGTCCTCCGCCTCCAGACGACGACGCGAAACGGGAGGAGGATGAAGAGGATGAGGGAGTGGATGACGGTGACGAGACGCTTGAGCTCTCGCATGGAGAAGAGCACTCTGACGCGGCCGCTTGCACCTGAGGTTAGAAGCAAAGGTGATGGATTTGACATTGTTTCCACCGCCATTGACGATGATCGTCGGAAACTTGTGACAGTGATCGGAAGATTATTATTATTAATTCGATTATTGTGATTTGAGGAAGAGCCGTTAAGGGGTAATCTAAATGTTGAATCTTTTTCTTTTTGTATTAAGATCGTTCCTTTGGTTGAACAGATCATAAACGAAAGGAGAAATGGGTTTTTTTAAAAGACAACCTTTTTTGTTTGTTTTTTTTTAATTATTCTAAAATTAGAGAAATGAGAAAGCTTTGAAATGGAAAAAATCCAAATTTAGAGGTTCCTCTGTTTGTTAAAAAAAAAAACAGAGCTTAGATGATGATAATAATGGCTGATGAAGAAGAAGAAGGAGAAGATGAGAAGTGAAGACGAGTTCAAGAGAATAAGCTAATATAGAGGTACGAGAAGAGACGAGCAGATTCTTCTAGAATTGACACGTGAAGGGTCCAGTTATTTTGCCTTTTAAGAGCATCTCCATCTTCTTAACTTTTTTTTTTTTATTATTATTTTTTTTTAAAAAAAATTTAAAAACTAACCAATCGTGAGCCGCCACGTGTCAGTTGGGCCCACGAAATAGTGTAAGAACCGTTCCTTAAATTGGGGTTTTTAGGACATGTCCTTAACAAAAGTGGTGGGACCCACCACCACTTTTTGTTAAAGACCCCTCTTAAGGACCTCCAATGGAGGTGGTCTAATTACCACGTGACGGATCGAGTTTTTTATTGAAATTTACACTACAAAGGACCGTTCTATCATAGAATGAAAAATTATTAGAAATAATGCAGATTAAATATCACTTTTTCAAAAAATCATCAATCAAAAATATACTAACATTTAAATTTATATTTTAATAATTATTGTTTAACACTTAATATTAAAGGATCGGATTGAGTTTATAAATGTTTTATAAATATTTAAAAAATAATTTCATATAATTTTTCATAAATTTAAAATACTTATAAAAATAATTATTTATTAATGATATATTTAAAAAAATGATACAGACTTATGGTAGAATTGAAATTTTTCCTTGTACAATCCTATCTCGATAAAAAGGCTCTTCAATCCTATCTCGGTAAAAAGATTCTTCTAACAATTTATGACTTCTATACACATACACACACACATTCTGTATCTGAATATTTAAAACAATTTTTTTTTTGTCGTAGAACAAAAAATTAGGAAAATATCAAAACAACGAATTCACACCATAATTAATTAAAGAAAAAACAAGTTGGGAGAATATCAAAACAACAAGTTAGAAAAATATCAAAAAAACAAATTCACACCTTAATTAATTAAAGAAAAAAAACAAGTTAGGAGAATATCAAAACAGCAAGTTAGGAGAATATCAAAAGAATAAATTCCCACCATAATTAGTTAAAGAAAAAATACCCTATGGTACTTTTTAATTTTTTTTACAAAATTAATCTTTTTAAAAATTGACTAAAATAAACTTTATCAAAGAGTGTATATATTCCTTGAGTTAATTAATTTAGATTTAGGGTTTAAAGTTATGGAGTGGGATTTTAGAGGTGAAGTTTAAATTAAAAATATAATAAAATAAAAGATATCAAAATTTTCAAAATAAAAAATCTATTTTCATCATTTTAAGTCATTTTTTGTGACAAAAACTTTAAAAATGCTATTTGAAATATCTGCCTTTAATTAAATTGTATAATTTGGTCTTCATATTTTACAATTTCTATTTTAAAACCATTATTAAAACCCACAAGAAATAGTAGTTGTCTTATGCTTTAACAATTTAGACTCATATCTGAAAACACATTTGAACAAAGTAAAATAACTAAACCAGAATCAAACCATAATTTTCAAATATCCTAATGTTCACTATATCTTTATATTTAAAGTATTCAAATCGAACTGAAAAGGAAAAGAGAAATTTGAATATGTAAAAATATAAATATATTTATATATATAACAAATTTATAATTTGGAATTTTATTTAAAATTTTTTTATAAAAAATGGTCCAATCATTAAATGTATATGAACATTTCTATCCAAATATTCCATATAGTTTGAAATTTTTGTGTTAACAATCTAAGTTATGCTATATTTCACTTAATTTATCCGATATTTTACTTGAATTTATCAAAAAATTAAATTAAACTTGAACTAAGCTAAATCCAATTTTTTAATTGAACCGAATGGAGGACTATCCGGACGAGTTTTCTTTAGTTCTTAAATCAACGTTAAAAATTTTGTGCAAACTGTTTATTAAGGATATGCACATATACTTGATATTCGACTTATACATGCTACTCGTCCCATACATGCCCTGTAAATCATTTATTTGCCGTGTTCAAAATAAATAACAAATATCTCAAATCAAAAACTTATAAGTACAAGCAAAGTACCAAATATTGAAATAAGTTAACTATTTGACTGGTTTATATTTGTTACTTGGCATAAGTTTTTATAGTTTCAAAATCTTAATCCATTATATTTTAAAACTAGATGAGTCATGTTTTTTACTTTGCTTATTTATCTTATTTCACTTCAAAAAAAACAATTTTTTGCCATTTTTAAGTAAAATAATAAGCCAATAAATCTTATTATTTGTAAATGTAAGCCACTCAAGTATCTTTATATCTTTTAATATTTTTCACGTTATTTTTTTTAATTTAATGTTCGCTACGTATTTTTAAAAATGTTTATTATATATTTATCAAATTTTGTCTTTTATTTATATTAAAACTAAAATCAGATAAAATATTAAATTTGAGTAATAGTTTTAATAAAATTAAGGATAGCAAAAATCGTTGTATGAGATTATGCTTTATTTTAAAAGTAATAAATATTTTAGAAATAAATACTCAATTTTATCAAATAACAAATCAGATCAAGTAGCTTGCAAGTACTGATTGTTTTCTATTTGATATAGCAAGTACTTATTTTAGACAAAACAAATTCAAGTTTTAAATATAATTACTTGAATGAGTCAAGATAAATACTAAATCTTTGAAAATTAGTAAGTATTTGATTTTAAGTTTTTGATAACTTTAGGTTTTCAGTTAGCTTATTATAGTAGACTTTTTTGTTAGTATCTTCCGTAGCGGTCTTGCCAAAAAGAACTAATCCAGACTAAATTGATACTGTTTATGCCTATCTAATCCAATAATTTAGAGCATGTCCATCAAAGGGCTCTTAAGGGGTTCTTAACCCAAAAAGGTGGTAGGTCCCACCACTTTTTTTAAGAACCCGTCTCTAAAAACCCTTAGTTTAGAACCGTCTCTTGCACTGTTTCGTGGACCCCACTGCCACGTGGCGGTCCACGATTGGTTTATTTTTTTTTTTAATTTTTTTTTTTTAAAATCAGAAAAAGTAAAAAAAAAAAAATTAAGAACCCCATAGAGGTTCTTATGGATGGAGATGGTCTTATAGTTTGAACTAATCCGGACCAAATTGATACTGTTTATGCCTGTCTAATCCAACAATTTATAGTTTCTGTATCGACTCCCCGTACGTCACGTCATGCTTTAGACTATTGCGGCCATTATAAAGAAGGTTTCATGAATCAAATTTCAATTTGTATTTTATTTAGACTTAAAAAGAAAAAGATAGCCACGAAATGAATTAACCACATGTTTAAAAATAAAGAACCACAGAAATAAAACTATCACAATCAATTCCGGATCTAGGCATCTTCACTCCACACCAACTCAAAGAATTGAAATGCATGATTAGAGAGAATTTAATTATGCATATAAATCATAAATAATTTAAATCAGCCTCCTTAACCGGATATTAAAATTTATTACTATAATCTATTAGTAGTAATTAAACTACCTACTAACGTAAAAGTAACTAACATGCAAACAAATTAGAGAATAATCTAAAATTCCCACAACAAGCCACGTGGATGAAGGCGGCGGATTAACGTCGCGAAAGAAAGAGAGCCGTGGCTTTCTAGGATCACGGACCAAACACGTGTTATGTCCTCACAGGACTAGATCCTTGCCTTTGTTTCACGGACCAGACACATGTCAACAAAGACACACCTCACGTCTCTTATCCGTTCGTTACCACTTAAGGAATCAGTTTAGTAATAGAAGAAACAAGAGACAATGTTTTCATGTCTCCATAAACCAACTTCACGGACCGACCACTCTCTTTTCTTCTATTCGAGTAGCCTCTAGTTTCATTTACAACCACACACAAGTGATATTAAACATTGTTACCGACCTAAAATTTGTAGAGACCGCTAGATTTTGAGAGTATCAAGAAAAAGAAACTGTTACTTCATTTACAAGGTATGTCCTGGTGATCCGAATCTGGAAAATAAACAAAACAATCATTTTAAAACTCTTTCAACAACAATTATTGTTCGAATAAGAACCTTATGAGGAATAAGAATCAGATCCATGTACAGGTAATGAAATGAAATGCAGGTTGGGGTAGGTGCCTAGTGCCAAGGCTGGCTCCTGGCACTAAGCCAAATCTTATGAAGTGTAGTGGTTTCTGGACAAACATAGGACCGGGCCTGCCTAGTGTAATCAGCTTTGGTAATATCTAGTATTAGTGATGTGTATACTAGCATCGGGACGATAATAATTGCATCACTGTTCTTAAGTCAAGGTATCTAGACGCAGCTCCTGCAGAGCTCCCTGATCAATTAAAGGTAACCATAACGATGTAGTCTATGTAACTAATACAGCTCAAAAGCAATAGGATGGAGAAAGTAATTAACTACATGCTTTGCTGCAAGCAGAGTTGCTCAAGATTCCAAGTTAGTGGCAGCTTACATATTACTACATCATTGACTTATGAAATGTTACGGTTCATTTGTCTTAAAAGCTTCTCAAACCCGTGAGTGATTGATAGATTCTTCTGCAGCGCGATAGATTGAAAAAGTTTTTTTTTTCTTTTTAATCAAACAACTACTTCATTACTACTAGAAAACATCGCTTTTACATCACACAAATACGTTCAAGACCTGATTTAGCTAAGGCATCAGCTTGACGATTGTCTAAGCGAGGGATAAAATGGATTTAGACAGGACAGAAGAGAGTAGCAAGGTTCCTAATCTCATGAAAGATACCTGCAATCTCATTCAAATTCAATCCTAAGTGAAGGGCAGAAACAAAGACCTGAGAGTTCGAAAAGATTTGGATTCACTGGAGATTGAAACTTCTGGCTTTGGTGAGAGCATCTTTGATGGTTAAGGCATCTGCCATTAGAGCCGAAGCAGGCCCGGCCATGAGGGAAAGCCAAGGAAGCATCATGCTTCCGGCCCTCCATATTAATAAATGTTTTCGGTCCTCAATGTTCAAAGTTTTCTTTAGTCTAATGGTTAAAGCATCTTATTTTAAAGCCCAAAATCATGGGTTTAATACACGTGTCTTGCTATTTGCGGCTTTTTTCCATTCTAGCTAGGTTGAGCCTATACCCAAAATTTAGTTTCTTTCGTTCTTGATGATCCATCCTATTCTTCTTATGTTGGAGCTTTCCTCCCATGCCTTGTCCGTCCAGCAGGATGGACCTTTGAATGGTAAGGGATTTGCGGTTGTGGGTCTTTCCTGTGGTTTGATCCGTTTAGAGTTTGCACCTTCCCATTCCTTTGCATCTGTAACTGCTTTGGATATGATTTCTTCAACCTGAAACACTTTATCTTTGAAAACCAGTTTATTTCTAACAGTCCAGAGGTTCCAAAACAACCAGGGCGCTAAAGAGGAGGTACAAAGGCCAATTGAAGAAGTTATATTACCACTTTATAAATTAATACAGAGCGTTTTGTAGTACCAATCGAACTCAAAACAGTGTTGGAACAATGAAAAGTAACATCCAAGTAAACAACATTCGAAAATGATAGTAATAACAATAATACTCAAAAGGACTAACGATGATCATCAGATAATAAGAAAAAGGTTCTACTACAATCTGTTCTAAGAGAAGAATAATAATAATCACAAGTTTGACAACAACAACAACAACAAGAGTGTTACATGATCTAATCAAGTTTCACAAAAGTTTTTTCTTTCCATCTCACCTTGGCACTCACATAAACCTTTTTGACTGAAGAACAGAGTCAAAAGGTAGGTAAACCTACATTTAAGGGTCAAGCACCAGAAGGGGAGCTTGAACCTTGCACAGATAATAAGGCTCCTCCACTAATAAAGCAACCCACTCGTTGTTTCAGGAGTTTTAAGAAGAGATTGGCTCGTATGGGTATGAAAGCCAAGGGTGTTTGAGAGCCTCTGATGCAGAAGGACGCTTCTTTGGGTTTATTTCAAGAAGATGAGCCACAAAGTCTATGAATCCTTGGTCTCCCATTGGTAGCCTATGTCTCAATGATGTTCTTTTAGGTATCAGGTACTCCAATCTGCTGCTCTCCTGGTAAACATAAGTTCAATTTTATTAGCAGCATATCATTCAACATTAAGAGCTGCAGGAGTTTTTGGAGTTCTTCTCACCTGATTCCGCTCATACAGCATTCGGTTTTTAGTAAAGTACTTGTGGGAGTCACGTCCCTTGGTAAGCATTTCATGATCGATAGATCCTATGATTCCCATAACCCTTGCAAGCAAACTGGCTGGAGAATCATTCTGAAAAAGAACCTGCAAACATGACTCCACAAAATCAACAACCAATCCAAGACAGTAAAACGTTTTCAAACTTGATAGGATTGATGCATTAAGCACTATTACTATGCGGATTATAGATGCGGAAAATACCAAATTTTTGGATTGAAATGATAGGACAAAGCAATAACATCAAAATGAACCAAGTCAACTGAAAGTGCAGAACTTACATTGCCTGTACACAGTTCAGCTAGAATGCATCCAAGAGACCACACGTCTATCTTTTTATCATAAGGAAGTCCCAAAATTACTTCTGGTGCTCTATATGACCTTGACTGGACATAGGAGCATAGGTGATCTGTCTCGAAACAGCTACTACCAAGGTCGATGACTTTTATTTCACATCTGCTGTAGCTTTTCACCAATATGTTCTCAGGCTTCAAATCACAGTGTATGAGTCCAAGACCATGTAGAAACTGAAGTGCTTCAAGGCATTGGATAGTGATTGACTGTTCAAACAATCCAAAAGGGATCAGGAACCGGCTAGATATATGTACCTATAGCTAGATGGTAATGATGAAGTGGACTAACCTGCAATCTTGGCATTGTAAAATAAACTTCACCACCTGATTCTCTATTGAATTTGTGGAACTCGTAAAGATTGGCCTTAAGAAGTTCACATACAATTAGCAAATGCTCCTGAAAAATACAGCCCAATAAACCATTTTCAAACCAACCCTTAGACACACCATTATATAAAAGGTACTAAAGGCTAAAATTGTTGTAGAGAAAGGCATCTAACCCAGAGATGAATGTACATCTTGCATAGATCATAACAGAAACAATAAATCAAAACACTATGAAATGAATTACAAGAACTATACGCATATCTATTAAGCTATGCGATTCATTTGGTGGGAAACTTAACCATTGCTAGCATAAAATCCCCAAGGAGAATAAAACTGGGAAACAGAGACTTGATCACATACCCGGTAGTAAAAGTAATCATACAACCGGAGAAGATGATATTTGTCAGCAGGATCATGCTTATTGACATACTTCAAAAGTTTTATCTCGTCAAGACTCTGGTCAAAGAAGTCTTTGTTGTTCTTTATAATTTTTATACAGACGTCCATTCCTGTCTGTAAGTCATGTGCTTGAATTGCTTTACTGAAAGCTGCTGATCCAAGGTACTCAGTGACATGGTAACGCCCAGCAATTACCGAATTTAAAACCACGTGGAAGTTCTTTTCCTCTTCGAAACCAGTCCTGATAAAAAAAAATATATCAAACAAATAATAAAGCAGCACTCAACTATATATGAAACTATGACGATGTAGAGATTTTTAACTAGTCCAATCTTGGATGTAATCTGTCAGCAGAAAATACTTATTTTAAGGTAACGACACTGAAACAATTTTTTCGACATTGGACACAGCACTCCCTGACCAGTACAGAACATAAGCAATGTAGTTACTCAATTAATATTCACATTTCTACTTAACATGATGTTTCTGCTTTGTACGAACCAGAGACTCATAAATACATGCTCTCCTAAACAGGAATCAAAGTGAACATTTAGACAAGAAAGAAACTTACTGTCATAGTTCAAACCACAAAAGTTAGAGAGAAATCATTACCTGTTTTTTCTATGCACGATTTTGAGGTTAAAGGTTTCAAACTCCTCCTCTTGGGCCTTAATTTGTCTTACTTGCTCTTGGACAGCCACTGCCTCATCATCATCAATCGCTGTCACATTGTCATCCTCTCTTTCACTGCTATCATTTCTATCATCTTCTTTATCAGTATGCTTTCTTTCTTCGCAAGCATAATGTGACAAAGAAGAGGGAGACGAGTTTACAGATCTCAGGGACTTTGCATTATCTTCTTTCACCGAACTCTGAGAACTTGAAGAATCACTACTTTTCCGTCTCCAAGTTGCAACCATATCATCAGTAGCTGCTGAAGCACTCAAACGTTCGGCGTTCTTATCTCTGTTTGCCGTTTTGTTATTGCCTGACGATAATGATTTACTAGATTCTGCGTGCATCAACTGCCCATCTTTTCGTGACAAGCCAAACGAAAAAGCTCCATCAGTTTGAGTCTTCACATGAAAACTCTCGCCTGAATCATTATCTACAGTGTAATGTGGACCATCGTTCTTACTTGCTTTCTGTTTATTCTTGTTTTGCACATCAATATGTTTCTTATCTGACTCAGAGTAAAGCTGTTTAAACCTGGATACCACAGCATCATGATCACGGGAGTACTCAAAATCTCCCTCACTGCTCCCTCCAGCTAAACTTTCACGTACTTCACTGCCAAAATCAGCTGCATCGCTATTAATACCTACACCAATTGACCTGACAGAGTCATGTTGGTCATCTTCGAGGCAGGCATCATCAAGATGAGGTTTTCGATGAACATTTACGCCTTTCTTATCACCCAACGTAAGAAGGTCATTAGTCTTAGCTACAAACCCCTGCCAAACGGGCTCATTACGCATGGAATTGAGCACATCCTCATCCATCAATTTCCCATCATATTGGGATATTAAATCATTTTTCTTGCTAGCTGGATAGATCTCTGAGACAGTCAGTCTTCTGTCATTTTCTGAAGAAATAGGTTCAGCATCTTTTGCTTGAGAGTACTGTTCACCCGATATATATGACGCCTCCTCTGTATAAGATTGATCTTCCTCGTCTTTGGTTGTATCTCTTTCATGGTGATCAGGACTTCCACGGGTAGTTCCTTTCTCGTGATCACTTGGATAATCAATTTCATGGGCAAGAAACCATGTTTCATCCTCGATAGGTTGTCTGACATAACCAATGTCGTCATCATCCTCATACTCGTCAGAGTCCCAGTATTCATTACGGTAATCAACAGATTCACTCAAACCATCACCGATGGTAGCAAAGCCAGAAACGAGATCTGATGCATCCTCTGCTATTCCCTGGCTAACTGAAAGCCAGTTTCCCCCAGCAGATTTTTTTCCACCTATATGAGATTAGGAAATAAAAATTACTTTCACAATGAGAGCAACATGGTCTTATAAATTTCAAACCAATGAGAAGAGTATAATTATAAGAAAGGAAGACAATGAGAGCAAACATTTGCAGATAGTTTAACTTGAACAAAGCCAAAACCACCACTTGCTTTCTTTGGGAGGAATGCCAGTAACTTCTCGATGCATTGTTCTAAACAACTAATGCATGAGTTCATCAAAATTAAACACGAACATATAAGAAAAAATTATCGTTTCTAGTAGTCCATCTCGAAGAAAGAAATTATGAACAAGAGAGCACATGACCTATCATTTAAACTAACCATCATGCAGTAATCAGAATGGAAACTTTGCAGCTGTATATATTGCCATGTAATCTGACCTGATGAGCTGATTTCTTGTCCAATGGGAACATCAAGGTATGAACCTATGAGAAGGGCTTCCTCATCATTGATTAGCCTTGGACCTGAACCATCACGCTCAAATTTTTCTTCACAGTAAAGACTCAGAGGATTGTCTTCAGACTTGAGCTTAACAGGAGGCAGCCTAGGAAACTCTTCCTTCCGGGTATCATAGATAAGCGGGAAACCTAAGCTACTTATGTTCTTGTCATCAAAAGTAGATTGAGTTTTACCAAAGAACAAAGCCCTTGCCACCTCACTCTCCTGCTCTTTGATTGCCGCCCTCACATCACTAACGTCTGTCTTTTTCTTTCCCTCTCTTTTGTCCGAGCTGGTAGCAAGATTGTAACTGGTTGAGGCATCCCCTCTCGAAGATCCGAAAAGAGTCTCCACAGAACACTCTTTCCAGCTCTCTGAGGTTGTATCTTCAGTTCTTAAGCGAGTGCTTCCCATATAGTTATCATGCTTTCCAAAATTTTCAATTAGCCTATCAGTCTCATTTGTTTTGGATCCGGAGATCCCTTTAGTAGTACTCCCAGACCATGAAGCAGTCTTATTACCAAAGAAAACGATATCTTCACCAGTCTCCACTATCTTCTTATCGATATCAGCCACATTCCCACGCCGTGACTGTTCCAACGCATACAGATCCACCAAACTACTACTACTAACATCATCAGCGTTTCGATAAGAGTCCAAGTTACCATTACCAGAACGCGCATCAGGAGCAGCAGCATCACCTGGGTTTTCAGAGAATGTGAAACTCATCTCCCTTGATATAACCTTCTTGCTAGGTTTCTCACCATTCTCCCATTTGGTTACAGACCCATTGGTGCCAGTCCCCAAATCTATCTCTTTCACAATCAGCTCCTTGGAGACTTCACTATCTCGAGAATCTGCCTTTGGTTCCAAACCTTTACTTGAATCTTTCTCCTCAACAATGAGCTTCTGAAGAAACCCGTTTAAGTCAGAACGGTTGTTGAGCTCGTTACGCAGAGCTTCCTCTGCTTTAGAGAAACGGTTCCTCTTGAGAAAGTCTAGAATCCCATCTACAGAGCTTTGGTCCGTCATTGTTTGACTACCTTTTTACAACACCAATCCTGTAAAGATCAAAACTTTATGTCTACACATGATACACAAACCCTATACGAAAACCATTTTATGAATCAGGAGAATCAAATTCTTAAGAAACAAGGACTCACGTTTGCTCATACGGAACGACGTAGCAGATGCGAGCTCCAATAAGAGCGAAAGCCCTAAGAGTATAGCTCCAATTGAAGAGTCTGGAAAACAGATGGAGATCCGAGGAGGAAGAAGAAGAAAGGCGTAGAAGGGGAAGTGGATCCAATGAGAGGAAAATGCGCTTACAGAGATCAAAGAAGACAGAACAAAGGAGACGAGGTTTCAATGGATGTAATGATTTGGGAGAAAAGAAATTTTAAAGTTCCTAAATTTAATTTAAATTAGGGTTCTTTGTTTCTACAATCCCCCTTATTCTATATGCTAACATACGCACGTATTGCAAAAAGATATGCTATTGCTATAATCTAAAGATTCGAAATCCTTTCTCTTTTGTTTGTTCTTTTTTAATATATTTTATATTTTTATAAGAACAGGTTGATAGACAACTAGAAATCAACGTTTACAGATGAATAAAATATAATTTGAATTTGAAAAATAGTTGCTTCAAGCCAAAACTAAACAAGTCTTTAAGAAATAGTTTTGTACTTTCTCTTTGTTAATTTCTTTTCCTTGAATCTTGACCAAAAGAAATAAAACACAAAGTATAAACTTTAAACTCTTTAAGCCGAATCAGAACCATTATTTCAACATTATCATTTCTTTGATCAAATTATCATGAAAAAGGTGATTTAGAAGAAACCGTTTGAATTTTTTTTTAGTGAGTGATATGGAATTATGATGACCTCCTCACAACTTCACAAGTTGTCTTAAGACATTTTTCTATAGAAAAAAGAAAAGTTATTGTCCCAAACTGAATTTGAAGTACAAGTGTACAAAATCAAGGCTCAGTCTCATAGAGTCATGTCTGGTAATAACTTACCATATCTCTTGGGCCTACTAGCATGGCAGAAGTATTCATTTAATGGGCTTCTTCTTCTTTGAGGCCTTTATATGACCGTTTCAGTCTACAAGGATTAGTGAACAAGCATAAACAGAACGTATAATATATTTTCTAGGTTAACTATAAGGAGTTCGAACAGGGAGGGCCAATCCTGAGGATAAACACTTTAAATGATAATTTAATTATATATAGATCATTATAAAAATATATATGAATAATAAGACTACAAAGTTTTAAGTGAACATATGACATCTACACCAGGTCAAAGAAAAATGCTAGGTTCTGTTTTTGTTGGTATTCCCTAATACAAGGTTTGGTCTTTAGAATTTATGTAATTACAGAATTAGTAGAAGTTGAACTTTGGAGATACTCACCAGTGAGAGCTCGAGGAGGGGTCTGGTCGATGGTGGAGACTGGAGAGACATGACCGAGCCCCGGCTCTAGCAAACCCCATGTCTCCAACGTCCTATTTGTTTTACAGGTGTTATTGATAATTGTATTTTAATGAATCAAAAAAAAAAAATCATCTGTTAGTGGATGAGTGATTTTTAAAAATTTCCTCAAAATTTACATATGAACTAGATTTCACATCAAATGTTAATGATTTCGGAGAAAAATATGTTAAACATACAAAGAGACAAATCCGAAAAATTATAGATTTGCAAATAACAATTCAAATCCATTTGTTAGGCATAAAAATCATTAAAATTTACAAAAAAAATTATAAATTTTATATAAAACTTTCGGATCAAATAAAATACATAAATGAAAAGATCTTAGTTTCTCTGTTGTCTACTGCTTTTGTATTGGTTTAGTTTTGTAGTTTAACTTATTTTCGATTTAGCTTTGTTACATAACCAATTTTTAGTTTGGGCAATACATAAAAAATACTATGAACTTATGTGCACTTTTTAATCTACGTTAACTATTATAGGATTACACCATTCTTAGACACGTTATAAGATTCATATCCGATGGTACTTCTTGCATTATATTAAACATTTCATAAGTCTATGATTTATTAATATATTTTTTGGAGATTCAAAACTCAAACATGCTAGTATAAAAACATTAATGAACCTCTAATAAAACTTCCACAAAATTATGTACATTTATGCATACTATAGATAGGAAAGTATATGCATAGATCTTGGTCCACATGGACCACAACATAAACCCCAAGAAAAGCAAAAATGTACAAAATCTGATTTTGCTTTCAGCTTATAAAAATCAAAGCATATTCTTTTTTGTTTACTTGCACACTTAGCTAGCTTTTCCTAACGAATAATCTTCTCCCCCTTCCTTCTCCTTCTACTCTGTCCCCTTCCACAGCATATTCATTACCTCAAGGTATCCTATATATACAATGTGATTATCACCATGTTTCAGCAAACTACTTCCTCTCAATCATTTCAATCTTTTGATCCTTTGTCGTTGTTTCTGTAACAAAAGAGAAATGGCATCTTCTTCATCTCCAACAACGCTTCAAAGATCCGATTCTATCGCTGATAAAATGCCTGATGCATTGAAACAAAGCCGGTACCATATGAAGAGATGTTTTGCCAGGTTTTTCTATAACTTTCAACATCACATTTTTGATTATTTTATTTTATTTGCTACATTTTGAATCCCTTACATATGTTTATGTGATTAAATGTTGTAGCTTTGTTAGAGGAGGAAAGAAGCTAATGAAGCGTGAGAATCTGATGAATGAGCTAGAGAAGTGTGTTGAAGATAGCAATGACCGCAAGAAGATCATGCAGGGACTGTTTGGTTACATTCTCACTTGTACTCAGGTAATATACTAATATATGATCTTCATTACCGTGTGCAGTCAAGACAAGGCTTAATCAGTTTTAACTACTCAGGAAGCAGCAGTGGTTCCACCCTATGTTGCTTTAGCCGCAAGGCCAGATCCTGGTTTCTGGGAATACGTTAAGGTCAACTCTGGAGACCTAACAGTGGATGAAATCACTGCCACGGATTACTTAAAGCTCAAGGAAACTGTTTTCGACGAGTCATGGTTAGTAAAGATCTTCATACCAGAGCAGTATCTTGTTACTTAAAGCTCAAGGAATCTTATCTTTTTTTTGTTTCCAATTTTTTCTGTAGGGCTAAGGATGAAAATGCATTGGAGTTAGACTTTGGAGCTATTGATTTCACAACTCCTAGGCTTAACCTTTCTTCTTCCATTGGAAATGGAGCTGATTACATCTCTAAGTTTATATCTTCTAAGCTTGGAGGCAACACTGATAAACTAGAGCCTTTGTTGAACTACTTGCTTCGCCTTAACCATCATGGAGAGGTCATGACCTAATCACCTTCTTGTTTCCATTTTCATTTACTTTCTTCACAAGTTAAACTCATTCATGGTGATTTATGTCTGCAGAATCTCATGATCAATGAAGGTATCAACACAGTTGCAAAGCTTCAGAAATCTCTGATGCTTGCCGTGAATGTAGTCTCCACTTACCCTAAAAACACGCCTTATGAAACTTTCGCTCCAAGGTACTGCTCAAGATTCTTTTATCTTCCAAGTGGAACTGTAACAAGGATGTGATCAAACAAGGTTTTTTTCTTAGGTTGAAGGAAATGGGATTTGAGAAAGGTTGGGGAAACACATCAGAGAGAGTGAAAGAAACCATGGTTATGCTCTCAGAAGTCCTAGAGGCACCAGACAATGTGAAGCTAGATCTGCTCTTTAGCAGACTTCCCACAGTGTTCAACGTTGTGATCTTCTCTGTCCATGGCTATTTTGGTCAGCAAGACGTGCTAGGTTTACCAGATACCGGAGGCCAGGTACTTGCATAACAAGTCTTCAGTTTTATTAACAAGAGGAACCTTACTGGTCTTACATTGGTGTCTGATGATCATATAGGTTGTTTACATTCTTGATCAAGTAAGAGCCTTGGAAGAAGAGCTGCTCATTCGAATTAACCAACAAGGTCTCAGCTTCAAGCCACAGATTCTTGTGGTGACAAGGTTAATACCAGAAGCAAGAGGCACAAGGTGTGATCAAGAACTAGAAGCCATTGAAGGAACCAAGCATTCTCATATTCTCAGGGTTCCTTTTGTTACAGATAAAGGAACCCTACGTCAGTGGGTTTCCCGGTTCGATATATATCCTTACTTGGAGAGATTCACTCAGGACGCAACGAGCAAGATTCTCCAACGCTTTGAGTGCAAGCCTGACCTCATCATTGGAAACTACACAGATGGGAACTTGGTTGCATCTCTAATGGCCACAAAACTCGGTGTCACTCAAGGAACCATTGCTCATGCGTTGGAGAAGACAAAGTATGAAGATTCAGATGCAAAGTGGAAAGAACTAGACCCTATGTACCATTTCTCTTGCCAGTTCACAGCTGATTTAATCGCAATGAATGCCACTGACTTCATCATTACCAGCACATATCAAGAAATAGCAGGAAGGTTCGTTCTTCTTAGCTATATTACATCATTAACATTTCATTAAGATTCAAAATCTTAAAACAACAACCTGTGTGGTTTGATTTGCAGCAAGGATAGGCCAGGACAGTATGAGAGTCATACTGCTTTCACAATGCCTGGTCTTTGTAGAGTTGTCTCTGGCATTGATGTGTTTGATCCAAAGTTCAACATTGCTGCTCCTGGCGCCGATCAATCTGTATACTTCCCTTACACAGAGAAGCAAAAAAGATTAACCAAGTTTCATCCTTCTATACAAGAACTGCTCTACAATGAGAAAGACAATCAAGAACACATGTTAGTACTAGTCTCATTACAAATAATGAAACACTACACTAAATGGTTTTTGAGTTTAACCTAACTTGTTGTGGATACAGGGGATATCTTGCGGAAAGAGAGAAACCAATCATCTTCTCCATGGCGAGACTGGATACAGTGAAGAACATAACTGGTTTGGTTGAATGGTATGGTAAAGACAAGAGACTAAGAGATATGGCTAACCTTGTAGTTGTTGCTGGCTTCTTCGACATGTCAAAATCTAATGATAGAGAAGAGAAAGCTGAGATCAAGAAGATGCATGATCTCATTGAAAAGTATAAACTCAAGGGGATGTTCAGATGGATAGCTGCTCAAACTGATAGATACAGAAACAGTGAGCTTTACAGGTGCATTGCTGATACAAAAGGAGTCTTTGTTCAACCTGCTTTGTATGAAGCTTTTGGTTTAACGGTTATTGAGGCCATGAACTGTGGACTACCAACTTTTGCTACTAATCAAGGTGGACCGGCTGAGATCATCGTTGATGGTGTCTCTGGTTTCCACATTGATCCCAACAATGGTGATGAATCTGTTGCCAGAATTGGAGACTTCTTCAACAAGTGCAGTGCAGATGGTTTGTATTGGGATAGTATCTCTAAGGCTGGTCTCAAACGTATCTATGAGTGGTAAGTACACTTATATCTTAAACTGAAATATGCAAATCTTGTCACATTACATTTGTATGGTCTTTGCAGCTACACATGGAAAATCTATGCAGAAAAGTTGTTGAAAATGGGAAGCATGTATGGATTTTGGAGACAAGTGAATGAAGATCAAAAGAAAGCTAAGCAGAGATACATTGACATGCTTTACAGTCTCCAGTTCAAACCATTGGTGAGTCTTTTTATCATTATTATTTGAAGATTTGCTACTGATGATATCTACAAAACTAACCTTTATCATCGGTGTGCTTTCTTGCAGACCAAGAAAGTGACTATCCCTGAAGATAAAGCTTTACCTCTGAGACTGGCTTCACTCCGTAACCTCCTTCCCAAGAAACCAACATCTCTTGGAGGAGGAAGTAAACAGAAGGAAGTCACAGAAACGAAACCAAAGAGTAAAGCTGGTCAAGAACGAAATGAGGTCAAGGCCAGAGAAGGAGAGGTAAGAGAGAGGTTGCTTGCAGCTGAAGCATCAGAGAGGATGAAGAAAGTTTTAGAATCTTCTGAAGAGACGCAGACGCAGAGGCTAGAGAAGATGAAGATTGCGTACGGAAAACAACAGAACCAGGGAGCTTCATTGGTTCGGAACGTGTTTTGGTCAGTAGTGGTTTGTCTCTACATCTTTTATATTTTGAAGCAGAGGTTCTTTGGAACCTACTTGGTTCAAGAGGAATAAATGTTAAACAAAAAGGTGTAAATCTTTAATGAATGAAATTACCATCAATGTAAAGCTAACTAATAAATGGTCAAAAAAAAAAAAAAACTTTGTGTATTATTATTATCTAATACTTAATGTTTTGGCTTACCAGATTGGACAACTTTAATAACACGTGTACGTACTCTCTGCATGTATTAGTTATGAAAATTTGAATTAATTGGTTAAGATAATAAATATAGTAACGAATCGGTCCATATGATAATTAAATTTGAGATAGCTATATGGAGCAAACAAATGCAGAGACTGTATGTGAAGTTTCACTTTGTTCAAGATCCCAAAATAAATGTGGTAAGGTGGGAAACTTTATATCAATGCTTTAAGACTCTATTTAATTTTTTTTAGAAGGGCACAAACACTCTATTTAATTGCTTCTTCTCTACCAGATAAATATTCAATGAATATAATAAGGTATACATGAGTGGTAAATGTAAAAACCAAAGTCATAATAATACTATAGGCAGTATGCAGATAGTTTTTCTTCCTAAATAATTATCTCATCAATAGATTTATATTTATGAATTGATGCATGACAAATTCATTATACTATGTTAGCTTCATCAATGGGTTTATATTTCATTTACGTTATCACATTTAAATCTCATCCGATACGTTTCTATTTCATCCAATACTGAAAAGATAACATTAATGAAGGATATAAATCTCAAATCAATTTAATTTTAGATGATCATGCGTTTCGTTTCCGTTAACCTAATCAGCTTATGAGGGTTCTTCTCGTTTTCTTCAGCTAACGCTTAGTCATTCCTTTTGTCAACGAAAGTTTGTAGAAGTATGTTGTAGTATTAAATTCACATTGTTGTCAAGTTCTCAAGTTTCAACCATATTTCTTTCTTCCACAGTTTTCCATTTTCAATGTATATAGTGGAACACGTTTGACTTTTCGATATACAATTTGAACCAATATTGGCTGTGATTTTTGGGAACTTCATAAAAAATGAGTATAGTTTTTAATTATTTATGGTTTTAAATACTACATGCAGCAGTAATGCTATGCTTCTAAAAGTTATTTTGCACTATTACATAATACTCCAATTCTTTAAATACATTAGCAAATAGCATAGCATGAAAATGTTGTTTTGGAAGATTTTCATTAGAGTAATTTACTTTTTTTCTCCCATAACATGAAAAAATATATTGAATATCACTAGTTTTATATATTATATATCATTTTTCATATTGCCAAAATGATTTTTAGTAGATTCAGTTTTGTCAATATATCGTTTTCATGAATTTTTATGTTTTAGGAGGTAAATTTCTTATACATAAAAAAAATTCTTAAAATCTAAGAACATAAAACAATGGCGTTTTCTAAAGATTTTTAGAAAGCAATTGTTGTCATGATTCTATAGATAATAATTCAATTTTAAAAGAAAAAAATAATGACTAATAAATATGATTATATACAAAGCTGTGCCTGTAATAGTTGGCAACTTAAAAAAAAATAGTCCAAAATTGGAAACTTTTTATTGAATAACGAGTGATGTTGCTAAATAAAGATATGATTAAATCCGGTAAGACATGAATAATAGCCCTCTTAAATAGAAAAAAAAACATAAATTAGTGCAATGTTCACCGCATTCATTATATTCCGTAAATAATCTTTATAATTAGCAATTTAATCTAAATTATGACCTCATATTCATTGAAAATACACATTTGTTTCATTTGATTTCCAGTTTAATGTTTTCATCTTTGTTCACTTATATATTTATACAACTGATCACACATAAAAATGAAATATTTTATACAAAATTGTCCAACAAAGGTTTTTTTATTCATTAAACGACGTGAGGAAACTCGCCGGAGAAAGTGGATAAAGTCCCCTGCTTTAACCCAACCGCCGTCGATTAACCCTCCCCGGAGACAAACCCATCTCTTTAAAAAACTTGAGGAGAGAGAAAGAGTTAGTTGTGGAGACAGAGAAAAAAAGAAGAAGGTTGGTTCGGTCTCTCTCTCTCTCTCTACTTCTCCAGAGTATGGTGAGAGTACTACTTAGCAGTAATGGAAAGAAGCAAGAGACTTTAAAACACCTTCTCTCTCTCTCTCTCTCTTTCCCCATTAAAAACCCATCAGTTACATAATTTCTAAAGAGAGAGAGAGAGAGACAGAGTTTGGAATCTGTAATGAATGTGAAGAAGCAAAAAAAGAGTTAGGAGAGGTGTAATGCCCGGCTTTAGGTGAGGCTTTGATGTGAAAAAAGCTTAGAGTTCATCACCCTCCTCCTCTGTTTCTCTCTCTAGGGTGACATTATTACAGCTAAAAAACAGAGTTTTTCTTTTTCTCATATTTTAGCTGAATTTTAGAGGGAATCAATCTTTGTGTATCAATGATTTGTTGCCTTAATCATACCCTTTCAGCTCCCGTAATCATCGCCCTTTTCAGATTCTCTTCCGTTTCGTTTCTCTTTTAACCTCTCTCTCTCTCTTTCCTCTTGTGGGTGCAAATAAAGTTTAAAACTTTCTTTCTCTCTGTTTGTTCTAGTGGGTATGCGTTAATGGCGACAGTGGTGTAAATGGACCATTAACAGTTTGTGGTTGAGTGAAAACTAGTAAAAGAAAAGACTTCTTTACTGTTCTCTTCTTTGTCTGGACGATTTTAGAAGAAAAAAAAGGATGAGTTTTGTCGTCGGAAGTGGGAGTGGTGGCGGCGGAGACGGTGGTGGTGGTAGTGGTAGCCAACGTCACGACGGCTCTGAAAGTGATAAGAAGAAGAAACGTTACCATCGTCATACTGCTCAACAGATTCAACGCCTGGAATCGTAATTTCCTCTCTTTAGTCTTTGTTTTTGGTCTGAGAATGTTCTTCTTTTAACAGTTATATCCGTTTGAATGTTTGCAGGAGTTTCAGGGAGTGTCCTCATCCAGATGATAAGCAGAGGAATCTACTTAGCAAAGAGTTGGGTTTGGCTCCAAGACAGATCAAGTTCTGGTTCCAGAACAGAAGAACTCAGCTTAAGGTCCTCTCTCTCTTTTGTTTAGAATGTTGTCTGAGTAAGTAAGAAAAGGTTTTGATTCTGATTGTGATTCTTGTTCCTGTGTAGGCACAACATGAGAGAGCAGATAATAGTGCACTAAAAGCTGAGAACGACAAGATTCGATGCGAAAACATAGCCATTAGAGAAGCTCTCAAGCATGCTATATGCCCAAACTGTGGAGGTCCTCCTGTTAGTGAAGATCCTTACTTAGATGAGCAAAAGCTTCGCATGGAAAACGCACATCTCAGAGAAGAGGTTTGTTATTGTTTTATCTTCGTTCAAAACCCTGTCTTGGCCTCTAATCTGATCTTTATTGCACAGCTTGAAAGAATGTCAACAGTTGCATCAAAGTACATGGGAAGACCAATATCCTCTCATCTCTCAAGTCTACATCCAATGCACATCTCACCGTTAGATCTGTCAATGACTAGATTACCTGGTTGTAGCCAAGGTCCTTCACTGGATTTCGATCTTCTTCCAGGAAGCTCTATGTCACTGCATTCTCAGTCTAGTAACTTGGCTATATCGGACATGGACAAGCCTATTATGAACGACATTGCTATGACTGCTATGGAAGAGTTGGTCAGGCTTGTTCACACAAACGAACCTCTGTGGACTAGATCAGATGGATGCAGAGACATTCTCAATCTTGGAAGCTATGAGAGTGTTTTTCCAAGGTCAAGTAACCGAGGGAAGAACCATAACCTTAGAATCGAGGCGTCTAGGTCTTCTGGTATTGTTTTCATGAATGCTATGTCACTTGTTGACATGTTCATGGATTGTGTAAGTTAGCTGAGACATCCATCCTCATCATCTTTCACATGGTGGCAGCATTTGCTATAAACTATTTGTCTTTTTGTATTTGCAGGCCAAGTGGGCAGAGCTCTTTCCTTCAATCGTTGCAGCTTCTAAAACCCTTGCAGTGGTTTCTTCAGGAATGGGAGGTGCACATGAGGGTGCATTGCATTTGGTAAAGTTGATAGTAAACCTCCTTAATTTTTGATTCATCATTAGCATGACTAGTTTCCTCATAACTTTGCTTGGGCTTGTTCATGTAGATGTATGAAGAGATGGAAGTGCTTTCTCCATTAGTAGCAACACGCGAGTTCTGCGAGCTACGCTACTGTCAGCAGATTGAACAAGGAAGCTGGGTAGTTGTAAATGTCTCATATCATCTTCCTCAGTTTGTTTCCCACTCTCACTCCTATAGATTTCCATCTGGATGCTTGATTCAGGACATGCCTAATGGTTATTCCAAGGTTTTGTTCTTTTTTTGCTTTCTACTAAATTTTGTTTCATTGTTGGCATCTTCTCAAGTTGATGATATGTAACAGGTTACTTGGGTTGAGCACATTGAAACCGAAGAAAAAGAACCGGTCCATGAGCTCTACAGAGAGATGATTCACAAAGGGATTGCTTTTGGAGCTGAACGGTGGGTTACTACTCTCCAGAGAATGTGTGAAAGATTTGCTTCTCTATTGGCACCAGCAGCTTCATCTCGTGAACTCGGTGGAGGTAAAAGAATGAATCAACAGCAGTTGCTATTGCTAATCTGATTTATGAATGCTTAAGTAAACGTTTTTGAGTTTCAGTGATTCCATCCCCGGAAGGGAAGAGAAGCATGATGAGACTTGCTCATAGAATGGTTAGCAACTACTGTGCAAGTGTCAGCAAATCTAACAACACTCGCTCAACAGTTGTTGCGGAGTTGAACGAGGTTGGTGTCCGTGTGACTGCACTTAAGAGCCCTGAACCAAACGGCACTATCCTTTGTGCAGCTACCACTTTCTGGCTACCAAACTCTCCTCAAAACGTGTTCAACTTCCTCAAAGATGAAAGAACTCGTCCTCAGGTAACACAACGCACAACTTCACAAGTAAAGAGTCAACCAAATGTTTTTAACTGTCACTATGTAATGATAACGTTTCTTTGCTTTTTAGTGGGATGTTCTTTCAAATAGTAACGCGGTTCAAGAAGTTGCTCATATAGCAAATGGATCACATCCTGGATGTTGCATATCAGTTCTACGTGTAAGAAGGCTATCTCTATTACAAAACTTCTGCATGATTCTAAGTTTCTTAGCTGGTGAAGTTTGTTTTATTTCCTTTGCTATTAGGCATCAACTGCATCACAGAGTACCAACATGCTGATTCTACAAGAAAGCTCAATAGACTCATCAGGAGCACTAGTTGTGTACAGTCCGGTGGATTTATCAGCACTGAACATTGCAATGAGCGGTGACGATACTTCATACATTCCCCTCTTGTCCTCAGGTTTCTCAATCTCACCAGACAGAAACCTCAACAGCTCAATCACTGAGCAAGGAGGTGCCTCAACTAGCTCAGGACGGTCATCATCATCAAGTGGTTTTGGAGGAGGGTCGTTGATAACGGTTGGATTTCAGATAATGGTTAGCAACTTACCGTCTGCTAAACTGAATATGGAGTCAGTGGAAACGGTTAATAACCTGATAGGAACCACAGTGCTCCAAATCAAAACCGGTCTGAACAACTGTCCTAGTGCTTCAACTACAGCTTGATGCAACAACCATTATAAAAGCTCTGTCTCTGCTTTCTTCTGGGTGTCTCTTTCTCTTCAATGATGGAACAGAGAAGAGAATTAAACTCTTCTTCTTTGCCTTCAATGCCATATAGAGAGAGAGAAGAAAGCACATTAACTTCAAACCAAAACCTCATTTAAACAATTAGCTGGATCATCACCTCTCTTCATTTGTTGTTCTTTTAATGAAAATTTTTAGGTTCTTTTTTTTTTTACTATTATTGTTTTGGTTAGAAACTGGAAGTCAAGAACGCACCATTCTTTGTATGGTTCGGGTATTGACTTCTATCGCAAAAGTTTTGTTTCTTTAGCTTTTAAACTTTGTTCATCTATCCATTAATGGTATGTGTTCTGTTTTAACTGTTTCTTAAAACTTCCTCTTCTCATCACAGTGCATGTGGTGATTGATCTTAATGCTTGTTATGGGTGTAGAGAAAGAGGTGTTAGGTGATGCAATGAGATCTCTGACAAGTTGATGACTTTTTGAAAGTTAGGAGGAAGGAAACAAAGATTTATAAATGTGGTTTTTCTTTTGGTTGGTTCACTTTTAATGTTGTGTTCGTACGGACCAAAGAACCCATCACACTCTCTCTCATTGGTTCCAAATCAAATAATTGCACATTATAATTGATCCATCAAACTTATGGTGAAGATTCATGTCACGTCTCTGACCAACACAAAAACGTCCAACGTGTGCTTTTGTTTTCGATATATATATTTTTTTAATTATTACCATAATTTATCAAATAGATGTTTCTTTGCGAAAGCTTGGTTTTAGTTTCTGATTTAAATTGTGATTTAATTGTGAACACTTTTTTTTCTTGTAGGGTTGATGATCCACTAATATGAATCGTGATAATGCATCTGTATATAGTAAATGTACTTTCTGTCTAACTTAGGTGACATGCCAATAAAGGGTGCTTGACGTTATTAGTCTAAGAGTACTAGACTTCTTTTCTTATTTTTTTTTTCTCTAGTAGTTCAAACAAAAATCAAATTAGATAATTATTGTGGTATATATTGTGAATTATTGAAACTATTATTAATAGACCGTAAATTAGATACATAGTTTAGGTGTTAGCTCATAAGAACCTTGAGGTAGGCAACCATGTCAGAAATGACATGAATACAAAATTGATTAGATATATAACTAAGAGTGAATGGGGACATGAAATAAATTTGTTACTGCTACTGAATTGCAAGTTTAATGAAATACATGTCTCTTACACATACTGATATTTTTAGCATATACGATTAGTATAGTCTAGAATAGGTAAAAATATTTTCAAAATGATTTCTTAGAAAAACTACTAATTACAATAAAGATTACAAACGCTATTTGCCTTATGAAGGTTAATATCCTATGGTTCTACTAGTACCATACTTATCAGTATTACAAATTCAGACGATTCTATTTACACATTAGCATAATTTTTAAGAAATCATTTTTTTTTATTTTAAACTTTGATTCTTTTTGATATAAAAACATTAGTCAACCCTATTTAAAACCAAAATCATGTTATGTTTTTCAGTATTTCGTAATAATATGATCCTTGTTCATTTAAATATTAAATTCTTGAAGTCTCTATTTTTCCTATCAAATTAGAAGTGAATATTAGGGCCTGAGTATGGGCTAACAGTAAACCCCAATGGAGAGTTCACCAAAACAATCTTGTTGGGTTTACAATCTTGTTGGGTTTTGAGTCACTCACTACACATCGATCTCAACCTTGATCGATCGTCATCCACTCTCGCGTCAAGAGCCCTGGAAAAACGTAGGAACCCTAATCTTCTAAGCGAAAGTAGAATCGGGGACGATGTCAGGGAGGGAAGTTAAAGAATACACAAATCTCTCCGACCCTAAAGGTGCGGCCTTTCAATCGAATTTGGTGTCTGGGTAGATTTCATTGTAAGGGTTTCTCGATTAAGCTCTGTTTTACTCTTTTTTGCAGATAAGAAACTAGGGAAGGGTAAGATTGATGACGAAGACGTCACCTTTCAACGTATGGTTGCAAAGGTTAGCGCCTCGCCCTCTCCTCCTCCTACTCTGTTGTGCACAAATTGTATGCGTTAGCTTTATCTATGCGTTGCATTATGAGCTTTTAGTAAATTGTTGCTCTTTCTTGGAGTATGTAATAGTTATTTGATTTGTCTTTTGAAATGCTGATTGTCATCGATTTGATCAAGCTCTCGTTTCTTCGTTTCAATAGCGCCGTATCAACATTGTGTGTTTATTGATTGTTGTGGTATATAAGTTGGAAATTTATATAGAGAGAGAGAGATCTTTCTTAGAAGTTAGAACTGTTGATTCTTGTTGATGCCTGTGAAGTGATTCTATTTTGGGAAGGGACTTTTCTGATAACATGCCCCGGCAGGGATAATGGCCCCTGCCACATTTTGTGGTTATTGCATTTAGATGCAAGATGTTGCTGGTGAGCGTGGAGGCTATCTTCATGGACGAGGCGGTACCAATCTCTCTCTCTTTCTCTCTATTTCATCTCTTTGAAATTGTTTCTTAACTTTTGAAGTGTTTTTTTTTTCCTGTAGCTTTGGACAGCGACGATTTACTTTATCTTAAAGAGCAGATGGAAGCAGAAGAGGATGCAGAGCGCCTTCTGAGAAGAACTGAGAAGAGGGCTTTTGCTGCCTTCAAAATATCCTTTCTTCTTTGTTTATCTTCTCATGAGTTCATTCACTATGCCACCAGACTTCAAGTTACTGAATCTGCCTTCCAAACTCTTTTTATTTGATCTTTCTTGACCATATATCACAAAGCTGCAACCCAAGCTGATTCATCTCCAGCAGCCATTCCCTTGCCACTTCGTGTTGAGCCCAAACCAAAGAGTGGTATCAGGTAGCAACTTCCTCCCTTTCTACGCTATTCACACCATGAAATGGATTGTCATGTCTCGGTTGGTGACCATTTTTTGTGTTGTTCTTTCCCTTGTGTAGGCAGCAAGATTTGCTGAAAAAGGTTGTCGAGGTTAAACTGAAGCGCCCAAAGGTCTCTACGCACTCAAGTCCAAGCTTGTCATCTCCTCAAAGAAGCGATAGAAGTCCAACAGAAGCAAAAGTTGAAAGAGATAAGCAGAAAGAAGAAGCTAATACGAAACTGGACACACTAGAGAAGCAACCCGGAGGTAAAGCAGCAGAAAGCAATGAGGAAGGTCAAAATACTTTGAAAGGCTTGTTGGGATTAGCGTACGAGTCTTCAGATGAAGAAGACTGAGAGGAGTGATGAACACTGAATAGGGTTTCTTTCTCCATCTATTCTTCTTGCGTTTTGTTTTTTTGTCGTCTCCAATATTTTGTCGAAAAGCTTACAAGAATTTTAGCTTTAAGATTCAATGCAGCTTTTGCCTTCGAGCCCTGCACTTGTTGTAATTGTTGAAACCAAACGGGTTTGTTGGTGTTTGAAACAGAGAATAGAATGAAAAATGGTCTCCAAAACCATATGGCTGTCATTTTATGTCAGTAAGATCTTTTATGTTAAGAGTACAAATGGACATGAATATGGGAAGAGAAGGCTCAGTGTTCTGCGTGTTTAATGGAGTGTTTAGTGTAGTGTACAGAGTAGTTGGATCCGTGAGACTTGCGCGGTTCCCCTCCTTGTAGATCAGTTTGTATTGTGTATTTGATTTGGTGTCCGAACAAAAATGTAACTTTTGACCAACGAGGAAGTGCCAAAGTAACTTGCACTCCGCTCAACACCAAAACCAAGCTGTCCAGCTCTCAGCTAATCTAAGCCTCTAGTTTGATTCAACGGTTTGGTTATGCTCTGAACCAAAAAGTGTGGAGAAGGAACCATTCTGTGAAACTCAAGAAGAGCTTTGTAAACATTGGTGGTGAGAAAGATAAAGCGAATAGCTTGCTTCAGACTCAAGAAAAGGTAGATGCTTACAAGTTTATGTATTGTCGTCCCATTATCTCCTCTTTTGCGTGTATCAATGTGAACTTGGAGATTGATGATGCTTGTGACAAAACCAAGTTTGTGATGTTATAAAACACATGGCTATTGTCTCTTTTGTTGATTAATATCCTCCATAGCATAAAAGCTTGCTTGATTATTGGGTTAATTAGAAACTTTATGAACCTCTGGGGTAAAAATAGGAGAAACCGTAAAAGTATTAGTTAATTGTTAATAATCCCAAAACTATGTTGTAATCCCACTTTGATCGTCTCCTAAACTCCCGAGAGTCAATTCGACGGCGCGTGTGGGATTTCGGAAAAATGGGCGAGGAGGAAGCAACTAGAGGAGAAGACACGGTGGAGGAGATACGACGTATGAGTGGTTACGGCGGAGATGTGATAGCCGTAGGCGGGTTTGGTTCTGAATCAGAATCTGACTCAGATTTGGCGGCGGCGGAGATAATGATCGTGTGGGCTATCCAAGGCCCAGCTTCGTTTGCTCCCAACACTTTGGTTTCTCAGTCTTCTCTTGAGCTGCGTCTCGACGCTTGTGGTCACTCACTCTCCATTCTCCAGTCACCGTGTTCACTGGTAACCTCCTTAGCTTAAGAGAATTCATAGCATAAAGATGTGAACTTTAGGGTTTAAACATTGAAGATGATGTCTTTGTTTGATTGTATGCAGCATAACATTGAACGAAGTGATGTAACTTGATTCTTTCTTGCACTGATCTTGAAACGTGTTTGAACTATCTCATGTGTTGTTGGTGTTGTATATTGTAAAGAACACGCCTGGAGTAACGGGGTCAGTGATGTGGGACAGTGGAGTGGTGTTAGGGAAGTTCTTGGAACATTCTGTTGATTCCAAGGATCTTTCTCTTGAAGGCAAGAAAATCGTTGAGCTGGGTTCTGGTTGTGGTTTAGTTGGGTGAGCCAAAAGTGTAAATCTTTTCTGTTCCTTGGTTAACTCCACGAGGGCTGTGTTGTAAACATTAAGCCATTAAGTTAGTTTGTTGTTTCAGTTGTGTCGCAGCACTTTTGGGAGGCGATGTTGTCCTCACTGATCTTCCAGATAGACTGAGGCTACTCAAGAAGAACATCGACACCAATTTGCAACGTGGGAACACAAGGGGGTCTGCTGTTGTGCAGGAACTTGTTTGGGGAGATGACCCTGATCCAGATTTGATTGAACCATTCGCTGATTACGGTACAGTATTCATCTCATTCAGTTTTGCTTTGCACACACCATTTTCATACCTTTTACTGTCTGTGCACTTGTAGTATTAGGCTCAGATGTTATCTACAGCGAAGAAGCTGTGCACCATTTGATCCAAACACTTGTGCAACTTTGCGGCGACCAAACTACAATCTTCCTATCAGGAGAACTACGGAATGGTATCATTCCTCTCACTCACATTACTTATAACAAGAACACAGTGTCTAATTTTGATGCTCTCTCTTATTATTTCAGATGCTGTTCTTGAGTATTTCTTAGAATCTGCGCTGAAAGATTTTGCGATAGGGCGTGTGGAACAAACACAATGGCATCCGGATTATCGTAGCCGTAGAGTAGTGCTTTACGTTCTTGAGAAGAAGTTGAAGAGATGTCTCGGTGATGTTTCTTCGCTAAATCAATCTTGTTAGCCATTGAGGTTTCTCTGTTTACAGTGTACGATGACGAACCACTAAACTTGTTGAGATTATAATATTATCAATGATATAGCTGTTTACTTGTGTTAATTATTATGCTCGTTGAAAGCGTGGGACAACTAAGTATCAATTTTAGATTTGGTCATTAAGGCAAACTTTATAAAAGATGGAGAGTTTACAGATCCAATCAAGTGTACAGACCCTAAAGGGCCATTTGACTTAGAAACGAATGGCTAACGACCACGTTTCATCTGTTCTGAAATCTCTGCTTCTGCTTCTGCTTCTTCAACTTGTCTTCTTCATTCATGATACTGATTCCGCATCTATCGTCAAGTTTCTTCCTGGTTTCGAAGGCCCTCTTCCCTTTGAGCTTGAAACCGGGTGTGTTTTCTCTTCTTGTAGTGATTTATTTTAATCCGTATTGAAATCTAAGTAGGTTACTGTTTCTTGTGAATGAAGTCACATTGGTGTTGGTGAGGAGGAGGAAGTGCATACTACTTCATCAAGTCTGAGAGGAACCCTGAAGAAGATCCTCTTCTTCTCTGGCTAAGTGGAGGACCTGGCTGCTCTTCCATCCATGGTCTTCTTTTTGAGAATGGTGGAATCTAAAACATTGATAAACTCAATTCTTATGCATCTCTGATTACTCGTATTAATTGTATACATGTATATGATGAGCAGGGCCTCTGACTATGAAGCTTGAGGTGTACAATGGAACTCTACCTTCCTTGGTCTCTACTACATACTCATGGACAAAGGTAACACAAAAAGTGATTTATTTATATGACCATCTCAATACCCGTTGACCAATTGTTTATCATTTCCTCAGACTTCGAGCATTATATTCTTGGATCAACCTGTTGGAACTGGCTTCTCCTTCTCAACTCAACCTGTTGATACGCCGAGTGATACAGGAGAAGCCAAACGGATCCACGAGTTTCTTCAAAAGGTGAGAAATATAATTATTTCTTGTTAGGGTTCCACATCAGATATCTGAAGAAATCAATATGAACCGTAACTTAACAAAGCAACAAACGTTCTGTGTGCATAGAGTTTAGAAGCTTCTTTTCTTTTCGTGCTTGTTGTGCAGTGGCTAGGAAAGCATGAAGAGTTTATTCCCAACCCTTTCTACGTCTCCGGGGATTCTTATTCCGGTAAGGTTGTTCCTGCTGTCGTTCAAGAAATCTCTAAAGGTATGTATGGTTTTGTGATATCAGTCCTCAAGCTCCTTTCTCAGTCAATAATTTTTAACAGAAGAAACATGATAGATGATGCAGGCAATTACCAATGCTGCAAACCTCCAATAAATCTTCAGGTTCATCGATATTTGTTGCTTCTTTTATGAGATATGCCAAAGCATTAAAAACTGATAGTCTCCGTCCTTGTTACACCAACAATAGGGTTATGTGCTCTGTAACCCATTAACAGATTTCGAAATTGATTGTAACAGCCGCATTCCATTTGCTCGTGGAATGGCACTGATCTCTGATGAGCTCTACCAGGTATGAACCATAAAGTTTGCCTTTGTTTCTTTTCTTGTTCCAACAATGTAGTTCAAATCTTTTTCTTTTTCGTTTTTTTTTGCAGTCGCTGAAGAGAAGCTGCAAAGGAAAATATGTAAATGTTGATCCAGAAAACACAGAATGCTTGAAATTCGTTAAAGAATATAACAAGGTACACACTCGTGAATGTTTAGTTGATGTTGTGCCTGCTTAGTAAAAGATCATCATCAGTCAGTTCAGACCTTTTGTGGTTTCTTTATAGTGTACAGAGACAGAGAACCTGTTTCTTATATCAGCACCATTGTGTGAAACTGAAACTCCAGATTGCCATGTAAGTAATACATATCTTAACCTTTCATTTACCGTTAAACCATTGAGGAAACAGAGTATATATATATACAAGGTTGCTTTTGCAGATCTATAGGTATTTGCTCTCTAGCTACTGGGCCAATGACGAAAGCGTACGCAAAGCTCTTCAAATCCATGAGGTATATAAGACAAAGTTCATTTCAAGGTCTTTGGTAAAGAAACGATGTCAAGTTTTTAAAAGGATCTGTGATTGCAGGGGAGTATAGGGAAATGGGTACGATGCAAATTCGATATTCCTTACACTCAAGACATTATTAGTGTACCTTACCATATGCTTAACAGCATCAGTGGCTATCGTTCTCTCATCTTCAGGTCAGAGTTTTTAACTTTTTATACCCCCACCAAGACCCAAAGCTTTATGTAAACTTTGTGCGGTTTTTGAATGAACAGTGGTGATCACGATCTAGCAATACCTTACCTTGGAACTGAAGATTGGATAAGATCTCTCAACTATTCTGTAATAGAAGACTGGAGACCATGGATGATCAACAATCAACTCGCTGGGTATTATTATACCGATATTCTTGTTTATAGTTTTCTTATTAGAGTCACCACGAGATCAATATTTGCTTCCTTCTTGGTAGATATACAAGAGCCTATGCAAATAAAATGACATTTGCTACTATTAAAGCAAGTCCTTTCCTACTTCTCTTTAAAAATTTCCAGCTCTTGATATTTCTACGGCGGTTTTCTTAACTTAATTTAGTTGTGGGTCTTTTAAGTATAGGGAGGTGGGCACACAGCAGAGTATAAACCAGAGGAAAGCTTTATCATGTTTCAAAGGTGGATCAATGGCTAACCTCTGTAAACAACCTCTGTACAAGCATATGATTTGATATCTATCTGTAACCATCAAGGTTTTGTTTGTGTGACAAGGACGTGCAACCAAACATATTGACATTATAATTTTATAAGATGAGAATCTACTCTTATGTTTTAAATTAGAATTGTTTTATGTGCACGACAAGAGCAAGGACAATTAACAAGTAATGCTGTATTCTGTTGACTCTAAAAAATTATACACGATTTGAAGATCAGGCACTAGATTATCAGATTAAAAATAATGTGACAGGTTCGATGATGAACAAAAATTCTGAGAGATGAAGAGTTGGTAGCACACTTTTTTCTTTGTTTTTACTTTTTAGTATAAAGATCCAATCATTGTCCAGTACTTCAAGGCCATTGACTTTCTGAAACTGAAGAACTAATGGCTAAAGACTACGTTTCCTCCGTTCTGAAATCTCTGCTTCTGCTTCTTCAACTTGTCTTCTTGATTCATGATACTGATTCTGCCTCTATTGTCAAGTTTCTTCCTGGCTTTGATGGCCCTCTTCCCTTTGAGCTTGAAACAGGGTTTGTTTTCTCTCCTTGTTGTGGTTAATATGATCTGTGTTGACTCTTAGTAGGTTATTTGTTTCTTGTGAATGAAGTTACATTGGTGTTGGTGAGAAGGAGGAAATGCAGTTGTTCTACTACTTCATCAAGTCTGAGAGGAACCCTGAGGAAGACCCTCTTCTTCTCTGGCTAAGTGGAGGACCTGGCTGCTCTTCCATCTCTGGTCTTCTTTTTGAGAATGGTGGAAATCTAAAAACCTTTATCTTCTTCTGCGTCTTTGATGGTTAAAGCTCGATGCAACAGGGCCTTTGACTATGAAACTTGATCCTTACAATGGAACTCTGCCTTCTTTGGTCTCCACTACATACTCATGGACAAAGGTAACAACACCAAGTTGTGTTTATTCTTGTGATAGATGACAAAAAAAACACAATTGATCAATTCTTGATCATGTTCCTCTCAGACTTCGAGCATAATATACCTGGATCAACCTGTTGGAACTGGCTTCTCCTACTCAAGAACTCAACGTGGTAACAAAGCGAGTGATACGGGAGAGGCCAAACGGGTCCATGAGTTTCTTCAAAAGGTTAAATTAATGAGAAATATATAACTGTCTCTTGGAGCTTGTGCATAGAAAATTAAGTCTTTTTTATTTATTTAATTTTTTTTGTTGTTGTTGTTTCTGTGCAGTGGCTAGGCAAGCATCAAGAGTTTTCTTCCAACCCTTTCTATGTCGCTGGAGATTCTTATTCCGGTATGGTTGTTCCAGCTATCGTTCAAGAAATCTCAAAATGTATGCATGGTTCTTTTATATGAACCCCCCCCCCCAAAACCCTTTTCTAATATCCTTTGTTTTTAATTTCATCTCCTAATCAACTTTAATAACAGAAGAATCATGATGATGCAGGAAATTATCAGTGTTGCAACCCTCCCATAAATCTTCAGGTTCTTCAGTATCTTCTTTCTCTATTAGATTTTTTTTTTCTAAGTGTGTGCAGATGGAGCATTTGAACATAAAGATATGTACATGGTTTAAACATTTCCATTCTTTCGGGCGAGAACCTCTTAGTCATTATCTATGATATAAATCTTTCAAAACTTTAATATATATGTGACTAAATTGTAATAAAAATGGTTAACCTATCGATTATATACGTATAAATACAAAATTTACAGAAAAGCCTAAAAACTAAGTAATTATTATTTTCGACCTTGCTAACAATCTTTATAGGGCTACATGCTCGGTAACCCAATAACAGACCTCAAAACCAATGATAACTACCGCATTCCATTTGCTCATGGTATGGCACTCATCTCTGATGAGCTATACGAGGTATGCAAAACATCATGACTTGCTTTTGTTTATTGTCCTCACGATGAAAATAGTAGAACCAGTACATTCATCTCTCTTTCTTTTTGGTAGTCGCTGAAAAAAGTGTGCAAAGAAGAATATACAAATGTTGATCCACGTAACACTGAGTGCTTGAAACTCCTTGAAGAATATAAAAAGGTATACATGTATACTCTATTTAGTTGGTGTTCCAAAAACAAAAACTATATTTAGTTGATATTTGTTGTGAACAAATGGAAATCAAACACGAAGAAAATAATAAGACTTTTGTTTCATTGAGGCAAATACCAGTTTTAGCGTTTGTTGTGAATGAATAATTTACAACTTTTTTGACTCGTACTTTTACATTCTCAAAATCTGATATATTTTTTTCCCTTCGAAAATGAATATTAAGACCTTGTTTATCCGAATCTTTTAGGGGTGAGTTTTTAACTTATAATTTTACTCATTTTTTCCTTTTACAGTTTTTGGTTAAAAAATGTCTCTTATTTAAGAAACGGTTGTTAAATTTTTTTAGTTAAAATCTAAGAAACGTTTCTTAAAAAACTAAAAAATTCACCCTAAAAACCTTACAATAAACATGCCCTAAAGTAGGTTTCCTATTCAGAAAGATATACATACTAAGTCAACCTTCTTGTGTTGCTATTTTACAGTGTACAGATAGAATACTCCTGTTTTATATCAAAGATATTTTGTGCGAAACTGAAACTCCAAATTGCTATGTAAGTAGATCCATCTTTACCATCTCTTCACAGTTTAACCCACTGAGAAAAACAATACAAGTTTGCTTTTGCAGATTTATCGCTATTTGTTATCTACTTACTGGGCCAATGACAAAACTGTACGCAAAGCTCTTCATATCAGCGAGGTATATATATATCATTAGTTACTTTAAGATTATTTGGTCTAGACCTAAATATATGCATGTGACGATCCATGATTTGTAGGGGAGTATAGGGGAATGGATACGATGTTACCCGAATCTTCCTTACAATTATGACATTGTAAATAGCGTACCTTACCATAAGAATAACAGTATCAATGGTTATCGTTCTCTCATCTTCAGGTTAGAGTTAAACAGCCTTTTTAATCATGTCTTTTTTCTGTTCCCTACAAGATTTCAAAACGTACGTTACGTGAACTTTATGTGGTGTTTGGGTGAACAGTGGTGATCATGATATGGCAGTGCCTTACCTTGGAACTCAAGCTTGGATAAGGTCTCTCAACTATTCCATCATTGATGATTGGAGGCCATGGATGATCGATAATCAAGTCGCTGGGTACACAAGGACCTACGCAAACAAAATGACATTTGCTACTATTAAAGCAAGTCTTTCATATTCTTTTTTTTTTCTTTTTCATTCAACAATTTTGTTGGGGTTTTATTAAGTTGTTGTTGTTTTTTTTAATTACAGGAAGGTGTGCATACACCGGAGTATAAACCAGAGGAAAGCTTTGTCATGTTCCAAAGGTGGATCAGTGGCCAACCACTGTAAAAGAGGAAAACAATTGTGGTCTAAGAGCAGCCCCAGTGTCTTAAACCCATTTGGGTTTCTCAAAAAAATAAAATAATAATCTTATTTAAATAATTAAGATACATTTATTTTTTAAATTAAAGTATATAAAAGGATATTTATTTGGCATTTGAGTAGCAGGTGAGTTTCTTTAAAGTTATCTACTAAAAACATCTTCACAGGCAAATATATTAATATGAATATCTCAACCATTTAATATTATTATAGTTTAATCTAATTCATTCGTCTAATTAAATCTTTAATTTTAATAACTATGTAAGTCAATCACACTTTGATTAATCATATAAGAGCATTATTATCCCAAGCTCTTAGTGGGTCTCTTAGGATAATTTTAATTTAAAAAAAAAACAAAAATACATATTAACACAAGCAACGTTTCTTAATTAAGGGAAGGAAGAGACGGTTCTTGATGTACACGTGTAAACAAAAGAGAGGAGAGAGGAGAGAGGAGAGATGAGGAGTACCATCTTTGTCTTCTTCTTTTTTATTTTTAGTCTGAAATTGAGAGGTGAGGAGAGATGCTCCTTCTCTCCCATGGAGTTTGCGAGGATTAAGGTGGTTGGTGTCGGCGGTGACGATAACAATGCCGTCAATCACATAATTTCTAGCGGTTTACATGTCACATTGATTTGTGAAGAAGACGAGTGACAGAGAAACCATGGCTATGGCGGAGATGGCAATGAAGTTTTCAGTAACGGTAAAACTCACTCTTCCTTCTTCCTCTTCTTCTTCAGTAACTGCAAAACTCACTCTTCCTTTTCCACTTCCAACAACAACTTCAATCTCTCTGTTATTTTTAATTAAACAATTTTGTTTATTTTAAGATCTCTAAATAAGAGACTTCCATTGGAACACAAAATTAAAGTGTTTCTTAACTAAAGATCTTAATTGTATTTAATTATTAAAATAATTATTAAAAGACCCTAAATGGAGTTGTGGGATAATCATGCCCTAAGGGGTCTCATGAGTATTTCTGGTATCTCAAATGAGAATTCCATTCATTCTCTCTTCAAATTTATCAATGTTTTTTAATGAGTGAGATTCTTTTCAGAAAACAATCCCATGGAGTTGTCCTTTTTTGGAACTAACTTCATCTTTAACGCGGTTTGTAAAGCGTTTCTTAGTGGCTAGGAGACCCACTTTTGTGGAAAACAAGTTCTTGTGAAGCCAAAATAAGATACGCTTGCCATGGGTTATTTGCATTGTTTGCGGGCTCCACTGACACATGACGATCCGCGATTGGTGCATTTTTAATTTTTTTTTTTTGCGACAAAAAGTTAGAAAAACTATTTTTTTTTAAGATACCCTTTAAAGGGTATATGCGTTAAAGATGACCTTAGACATTCAGGCTACATATAGGACAATATTTTCTTAAAACTTTACAAGCATAAGACAATAAAACATGTAAAATAGCTAGAATCCTATGATAAAATAACAGCATAGTCAAAGCAAAGTTTGAATGCGTCGAACCAAGGTTCACAACACCGCAAAAATTTTGAAATTTAGTCACCTTGAATTGTGAGGTTAACATCCAACCCGCACTTTAAAAAATTGCATCTTCATACCTTAAACGACCGTTACACAAGATAGAAAAATGATTATAGATATAAACAAACACATCCGTTTAAAGATTGGAGGGGAATCACTTCTCATAATGGAGGTAAGTGATGAGAGTCGGTTAGTTCGATGAGGAGAGGAAGCAGTATTTGTGGTGGCTGTTCTACAAGACTCACCTAAGAGTTTCTTCCAAATAGAAAAATATGGAGATGATGCGAACAAGTTTGTGTTCTTTCCACCGGCTTGTGAATCTGGCCGTCTGAAATGTAGGAACGTCGGCATATTCGTGGATAAAATAGGTGTTAGGTGTTTGGCTTTGAGCTCTGAGCCGTTCTTGGCTATGTTCAAGAAAGTTAGTGCTACCGAGATTGCGTCCAAGACTATGTGTGACTTGTGATAGGACATGACTCGATCAACTAGTTTGTGATTCGCATTTCTATAACCAATAAAAGATATGGGAGTACTATATTCTATCTCTAGTCACTAAAATCAATGTTTCACAGAATATTTTAGATTGTTTAGATATGTACTAGTATTATTACTCTACGTTATTATTATCTTAATTCAAAGTCTTAAAAACATATTGTTACCATTAACCGCACGCACATGCATTAAGACGTGCCTGATTAGACCGACGTGAGATCTTGATCTAACGAGTTTGTAATTCACATTTGTATCGTCAACAAAGGAGAACTGAGTGCTATATTCTATTACTCCTACTAAAATCAAATGTTTTTGACAGAATATTTTGTTTAGTGATATGTACTAGTGTTCTTAATGCTTTCTTTTTGACATCGAAATTCTTACTGCGTTCATATTTTCATTCAAATCCACAAAAACATATTGTTAACAAAAATAGGTAGTGTTTTATTTCTGATGTTATCCTTCATTAATTATACAATGCTCCGAACTAACATGACATGGCACTGCCCTTTTTTCCAAAAATACATGGCACTGCCTTTTTTACCCAAAATACATGGCACATGACGTTGAAATTAAGTATGATTACTTTTGGCAAGAGAAAGACAAGCTCATGAATCGTGACATGTATGGATTAGAATAAAAGTTTCAGTTACGTGTCCATTTTGGCTGGTTTAACCAAAATTGAACTGTAATAGACACTTAAAAACAAACAAATCTTCGTTCGCGTTCTTTCCAATGTCTATATATGGAAACAAAGTAAAATGTTGACCCCTACTCCCCCATCCACCACAAAAAAGGAAAATTTTAATTAAGTAATCAAACGATTTAATATCTTTTTTTAAAAAACGATTTAATATCTTTTTCTGAGCTATATATATATATATATGATGTTAAGAACGAATAAAATTAAAACCATACCAAATAAAGCTAGAATAGTAGATTCAGTTCTCATACTTGTTAAAGAAAACTTGAAATAATAATAAATAATAAAGAAATGAATGAAACGTGTGTAGAAAATAGGAAGATTGATTTTCTCAATGTGTGAGTAGGCTTGAAATAAAAAAAAAAAAAAAACGGGAGTTTACAGTTCACAAGCTAAGCCACACTAGACATCAAAGCCGCCTCATCGAGTCACCATTGGCATATATGCTATAATCCGTTTATAAATAGATTGCATCAACTCATATTTTCTTCATCCCCAAAAACTCAATAAGTCACCACAAAAACTCCAAGAGAAAAAAAAACACCATGAATCCTACTTTTTGCTTCGTTCTTGCCTTAACCCTAGTTTTGGCCACAAACACATACGGCGCGGTTCTTGACACTGACGGTGACATCATCTTCGGGGGCAGTTACTATGTTCTCCCCTTCATCCGCGGCCAAGGAGGCGGCTTGACTCTAGGCGCCCGCGGCGGGGCGCTATGTCCTTACGACATCGTGCAAGAATCATCTGAACTCGACGAAGGTATTCCCGTGAGATTCTCAAACTGGAGACCTAGAGTTGCGTTTGTCCCCGAGTCCCAAGACCTTAACATCAAGACGGACGTTGAAGCCACGATCTGCTTCTCGTCAACGTACTGGCGAGTGGGTGAGTTTGATGAGGAGAGGAAGCAGTACTTCGTGATGGCTGGTCTACAAAATTCACCCAACAGTTTCTTCCAGATCCAAAAATCTGGAGATGATGCGTACAAGTTTGTGTTCTGTCCTCAGACCGGTGACTCTGGCCGTCCAAGATGTAGAAACATCGGTATATTCGTGGATGAGATCGGAGTTAGACGTTTGGCTTTAAGCTCAAAGCCGTTCTTGGTTATGTTCAAGAAAGCTAATGTTACTGAGAGTGCGTCCCAGACTATGTGAGACTTGTGATAGGACAAGACTCGATCTGTACTTGAACTTAAAATAAAACCTCTGTGTTTCTTTCTGTGTGTTTCCTTTGAAAATTTAAAATATTGAATAAAACATATTATCTGTTTCTTTTTCTCAATTATTTAGCGCAATATGTACATGATCACGAGTTGATTATGCAAAATTATAATGTCTTTGATGCTGACCCAAAAATGGAAAATTATTATCTGTTTGATATCGAAATCAACTACTCTGAACCTAATCAGTTTGACCATTGTGATAATCGAATTTGTGGACATCGATTGGTAGGTGAGAATAATACGTGCATGGGTTGGACACTGAAGTCTCGTATAAGTGCGAACCGGAATATTCCGGTTTAATTAGATATCAATTATACGGTTACTCGCTATTCAAAGATGAGCCTGTCTTGGGCCATATGATTTGGATCAGTCGATGTATAGAATCACAGGTTTTGAAGTTTTGAACAGACCTAAATGAAAAATTAATATGGATAGACAGTAAAACTCGACCCAATGCTATTTGAAAGAATTATACATTCATAAAATTTGGCATAGTTTTGGTTCAGTTATTTAAAGCTTGGATACTAAAATTGTTTGACAAAAAAACACTAATAACTGAAACTGATTTAATTTTAAAAGTAATTTTAGATGATTCAGATAAAAAAAGTAGAGAGATTTACACTCTAGGTCACATTCTAAGTTTTTATTTTATCTTTAGGACACTTTCCACTACTAAGGTAGTTTCTTGTTGTTGTTTTACAAATTTACCCTCTTACTACAACAAACTAAATTACATCTTCTTTTCTTTTATTGTTTTATGTTCTATTTATATTTTAAACGTATTTGAATTTTAAAATCTATGAAACAATAAAACTTTTTTATTTTTTAATTTCACCCACAAAATTTGTTTTTGACCAAATTTTTTTTAGGTTGTTGATAGATCAAAAGAAATCATCACGGGCTTACGAAAGAAAAGATAGAGTCGATGTATTCTATTCGTAAACGGGGGCATGGTCACCGGAAATTGTGGGGGAAGGAGGAGGGTAAGTGATTGAAAAAGACATGACACTCTGATTATAATATGTTAAGCTTGAAAATTATGAGAAAACCTGTCTTTTGCTTGTTTTTTTACTATAATTGGTTAATCTATGCAATATTTGCAAGTTTTAGAGGTAAAATCATCAAAAATAAAGATTTCATCAAAAAAAATCAATGGCGGCTCCAAGACGCAGTTGCAGAAGTTGTACGAAGCCCTAATTTAAAGAAAATGAGTTTATTACAAAATTGCCACTCCTTATAAAAATATTAAAATTTTGTAAAAAAGAGTTAACCGGTAGATAGAACTCGGGACTAGAGATATAGAAGCAAAGCACATTACCGCTGGACCACACACACTTACTTATAATGTTTCACATACACATTATATTCTATTTAGTTATAATTTTGAATAAAACATTGTATTTTGCTCTATTTTAAAAATAAAATAGTATATATTCAAATTATATTTGTGTACATTACTGGAAATGATGTTGTTTTCTGAAAATCAAACAAAAACACATGGTAAATGTTCGATAAAATGTGTGGACACTAAATGGACATTATTTTTGAAATGTACATGTGTACACAACCGTTTAGTGTATATGTGTACATTATTTTTATACATATGAATCTTATTTATATAGTGTACATGTGTACACTATATATGTTACATATGGACATGTCTAGACGGTGTACACATGGACATGCTTACACGGTGTACACATGTATATCATGCCTAGCCGGTGTACATATACACATAATGATGTTAAACCAACATTGATTCTAAGAAAGATGGATGTACGATGTTGCTTTCAGAGAGCTCGTGTGAAAAGGGAGAGGCATGGAATACATATAATCAATCTGCACAAATGTTCTAAGGTTATGATGAGAATGAACATATAAAAACATAGAGTCATTGAACTGCATCAATGAGATGTTGATTATTCTTTTCAAATTCATATCCATTGTAATGATTTAAATAATACAAATAAAATGAACAATGCATATGAAAATGTGTGATGACCGCACACTTTCGTACAGAACAAGCAAAAGAAACTTGATCAGAATCTAAACTAGAGGACCTGCTTTCAAGGGAGTGTGGGGTAAAAATTGATCATGTTTTAAATATGGACAAGTGAAAGTGTTTGTTACCTAATCATTAGGTGTAACATATTGTACATATTGATGTTGGGTGTATGCGTATATGTGGAAAAATGTACATGCCGACAAGTTGCTCATTATTAGTGAATATCACAAAAGTTATAAAATATCTCATGATTTAGGATTTTTAACTTTTCATGTTAGCCCATTTTTCATTTTAATCACTTTAGGTGCATTTAGGTATTAATATTGAATTTACAAACCCATTTTATAAAGTAGGGGTTGGAGTGCTAATTTGAAAGTATGAGACTGAATTTGAGAAGAAATTTGTATCATTTAAGAGTTTGAAGTCAAATTGATGATAACTAAAAATTTAAAGGACCAAACGTGCAAAAAGAAGAAACTTCACCATTGTTGACTGTGCTTTCAATTTGCGTTAGAGAGGATTTGCGACAACGATTCGGACGATCACAACGGTGGAGTTGAGCGTAGCAGAGGAGGTGATTGATGAGGGACGAGGCAGCAACAAGAAGATCTTGTGGTTGAGGAGCAAAACGCATAGATGAATCATGGAGGAGATGAACTCGGTCACAACGGAGATTTGTCGACCACTATGGTAGATACGAGAAGCTTGATTTTTTAGGGGAAACTTGGGCACTTGATTTTACGAGAGAGAAAAGGAATTAGATCTCAAGTTCAAGAATATTCCACCATAATTCTGGGTTTCATCATCTTTTTTCATGAGTGATATATTTTTGAAGATATTCTATAACCACACAATTTTGTTTAATGAATTTTTTGTTTAGTTAGATTTTAAAAAATAAATAATGAGAGAGGGGTATCGATGGGTTTTACTTAAGCTGAAAATTGCAAAGTATGTGTAAGAAGAGAGAGAAAAGTGTGGAAGGAGTGGAAACTGTCCTAGAGTGTTATTAGAAAGTGAAAACTGCCTTATAGGGTAAATCTCTCAAAAAAATATTAAAAGTGATTGAATAAAATTTTATATTATTTTCTATTTTTTAAAACAAAATTTGCTTCTTCATAACACAAAGTTGTACTTCTCGATTTTTTTTAAAACCTGTTTACTGTTTACATCGTCCGGTAATTACGCATTTACAGACAAAAATGTAACAATTTGGAATCTCAAATGGGCCATAGATTTAAGCCCATCGTCTAAATAAAAGTAACATCGAACGGTAGAGAACAAGAGTTATAAAGGGACGTTAGATATTGACCGTTGGATGATCTGTTAATAATTGTATTCATGTTAAAGGTGAGATTGGGCTAAAGCATCGCATTAACTTTAAAGTGCCAAACCCTCCGCCGCTTCCATCTCTGTCTCTCTCTCTCTCCTTCCTCTCACTCTTACTTATCTGCTTCTTCTTATACCCTTCGACGAAGCAAGAACCCTAGAACTCGAATTAACAAGGTAAACCCACTTTCACTAATCTAATCCTTCTTCATTCCGACAACTTAACTAAGTGTTAAAAAGTATAGCATAATCGATTGAAAAGGGTTGAAGCTTTGGTTAAAGGTTCATAGTTCGACACGAACACTGTTCTTCTTGCTGCTTCTTATTATAGCTTGTTCCATTGATTAAAAGGTTTCAGCTTTTAGATACGTTTTTAGGATTAAAAGGTCTCAGCTTTGTGTGTTGTTTTGTTTTCATTACAACAGATAAATAGGGAGAAGTTGATGAAGATGGCTAACACTGTCCGCACTGGCGGTAAAGGGACAGTTAGAAGGTTTGTATATAAAGTCTCTTCTCCAGTTTCATCATCATGCAAATGTTTTTCTTTTTTTGCTAAACTGTTTTTGTTTCTATCTTAGGAAGAAGAAGGCTGTTCACAAGACGAACACGACCGATGACAAGAAGCTCCAGAGCACTCTTAAGAGAGTTGGAGTGAACTCCATCCCCGGTATTGAGGAAGTTAACATCTTTAAAGATGATGTTGTGATTCAGTTCATTAACCCTAAAGGTAAAGTTCCAAACTTTTTCTCATTTTTAGTATAAATCTCAGTAATTTGGTTAATGGTTATTGCATGTTGCTATTACAGTTCAAGCTTCGGTTGCTGCTAACACATGGGTTGTGAGCGGTACACCACAGACCAAAAGTAAGTGTTGACTGTGTTGTATCCACATTAGATCCTATACTCTTCTCCGCTTATGTTTATTCTAATTTGATTTTTTTTTTCCTGCAGAGTTGCAAGACATACTTCCTCAGATTATCAGCCAACTTGGTACGCACCATTTAGTGTTACCCTCTCCAAGTCGCTTTCGAAAGTAATGATCATTTGTATTAACTTACTATGATAATTGCAGGAACTGATAATTTGGACAACCTGAAGAAGCTAGCAGAGCAGTTCCAGAAACAAGCATCAGCTCCAACTGATGTTCCAGCAACTATTCAAGAAGAGGAGGATGATGATGATGTCCCAGAACTTGTAGTGGGAGAGACTTTCGAAACTCCTGTTGCTGTTGCTGAAGAAGCTGCTAAAGCTACGGCTTCTTAGGTGAAGAAGAGCTCACAAGCAAAACCCTCATCATAAAATGTTTGTCGCTCCACCTTTTTTGAGCACTAGTCAGATTCTTTTTATCTTTGCGAACAGAAAGACTTGGTTTTATTATCACTTGATACTTTTTGTCTGAACAGCAAATTTCCTTTTATTAAAGGTTAGATCGCTTCTTACTTACGATATGTTTCAAATGAGTTCAATGTTCGGTCCTTGCAATCAGTTAACACAATGTTCGGTCATTGCAATCAGTTAACAAAATGTTCGGTCCTTGCATCAGTTAACACAGCATTCCTGATTCTTGGTTCTCAGTATATAGTTTAAAGGAAATAACAAAATGTGTATTTAAGTGAAGATTCAAAAAAAGACAACCAAGTTTGAAAATTTAATACGCTTAATGTATACTTATTCATAAAACATAAATTCCCCTTTTTTAGAGAGTCAATTATGTATGCAATGAATCAATGATTTAGCTGAAGTAAACATGTCCGTGGTGCACCACATTATTAAGATTTACTAGCTCGTATGTAATTGTATGTTTGGTCTTCCTTCCTTTCTCAAACTATATGACTTTTTGTACTATTCTCTTGTGAATTTGAATGAAAAAACATACAAAATAAATTATGATAAAAAACATACAAAATAAATGGTTTTTCAGTCACTTCTAAACCTCTTTCATTATCTCTTCTTCAAGTAATTTATTTTTTTCTTATTTCATTGAAAATCTTTGATTTTGAGTTAATTAGTTTCTTTATTCTTAATTACATCATTTTGAAATCATTTTGAATTATCTTTCTCCTACTCAAAATCTGTCTCTATTAAATGGAGTTTTCTAAAAATCTTTTTATAATTCTGGATTTAGAGGTAATTCGGGTCTTTATTCTCTAGATAATCATTTTAAAAACTATTATTGTTTGATTTGTTTCCCTCAAGACTCATCTCTAGTAAACATAAGGTCTTAATTTTTAATCATTCATGATGTATCAGACAACATATAACTTGTAATATTTGTTAATGGTATTTTCAAATGAATCTGGCAATAAGAACAATTATTGTGCATCACAAAAAAGATGAGAAATTATTTTAATTGTCACATCATTGCTTGTTTAGATTACATAATAACACATGAAAAAGTGTGACAATATCACTTTTGTTAAAATTACTATTATTATCATTAATCCAATAGCTAATTACCATAAGATTTGGTTTGAACCATATCATTCGGATATGTCATTAGATGTTTGTATCATTGGTAATCATGGTTTTATGTATGTGATTATGGAGAAGAGTTTCATTGTTAAATAAATATCAATAAATTGTTTTAAATAATACTAATGAATATTATTAATGTTATATTAGTCACAAAACAAAAGATCACGTTGTTGCAAAGTTACTTGAAATGATATGAACAACTTGATAAATGTTGTATATGGTACAAACTGTGTAAAATCACATTGCATTATCAAAGCCGAGTGAGTGATATTTTCTGTTTGTGGTATCAACCGGGAGAGGATATAGAGCACTTCAGGCTTGATGATCTCTGGGATTGTTACAATGAGTTTAGCGCTTATGGCTTTGGATCAAATGTCAATTTAATGAATGGAGAAACCATTATGCAATACTTTGTACCGTTTTTATCAGTCATCCAAATCCACACTAACAAACATGTTGTGATATTCATGTTAGATTTCATTATGTCTTTGTAGTGTTGACAGTAGAATGGTTCATGACATATTTCTGAATGTTTAGAATGTGTTTGGTGTTGCAGGAACCGGAATGAGATGGTTGAGTCGGAAAGTCGTGATTGTTGGAGCGATAGTGAGAGTGAAAAATTGTTGTCAAGATACATGAGCAATGATTCAAACAAAACATGAGATGTTGTCTTTGAAAATTATGTTTTTGATCCTAATAGCACGATTATGACGCAAGATAGCACTGACGCAAGATAGACTTGCTATCTTGACTTTAAGTACATTGAAAGAGATCCACCATACAATTGTGTTCCCTTAACCAACAAGGTTCCCTTTTCTTCTTTGATCTCTTAGTAACCAACCACAATCTCTTTAGTTGACTTTAAGACATTGTACTTGATTATTATCCAGATTCACGAAATAATTGAGAAATATCCTGGACTGGTGACGTTAAGAAGTGTAGATATGTCTCTTGCAAGTTAGATGGCTATTGCGTAGTAAGCAAGCAATCGTCAGTTAGTACAATTCTTGAACTATTGGAATGATAAGTGTGATTTTTTGATGAACTAGGAATCCCATGTATCACATTCCAACATGCAAGAAAGAGAAATATTTGACAGCATGCTTCTTAACTTATCATATTTTGTCTTTCTGTTTTCAAGGTACGTATGATCTATCACTGCTTAGCGATGTATAAAACAAGAAACCGTTTCTGTTTTGTTTAACGGCTTCAAGTTTTGCAGATAATGTGGTGGAAAGAGATGATAGCAACAACAAAAGCAAGGAAGAGACATAGTGTTGTGAAGAATCTGATGTGAATAAGAGAATCCCATTGCCTCCATTTGGTTTAGCTACTTACAAGATGCAGGAGATCTTTGGGGAAAGACAGGGTATGATCAGGATCAGTTTCTTTACCTTCAGAGTGATGTGGATTCATGGCTGAAGCAGCTAAATGTTGATCACCATGACTATCAGTTCTTCATCAACTCCAACTTTTGAGACCTTAACCTTTCTCCAAACCTTAAAAACCCTCATAACCTTTTTATGTTATACTGTTGCAACTTGAAACTTGCAAGCCAATGAAGTTATTAAGAAGAAAACAGCGTCCCTTGCCCCCCCCCCTTTTCCGATCTTAATGTAATGAGAAAACAAGAATGATTTGTTCATGAGTGAGACTTGGTAAATGAAGTTCGTTACTCTTTCTTTTTTCTTCCTCTTTGGTTTTCTAAAAACAGAGGACTCTGTATTGTAATTTTTCTGTTTAAGTCTTGTACATGTCAATAAGAGAGAAAACTTTATTTTTGGTTGACTTGATATCTCTTTTTGTTTATTTTCTAAATTTTCTTAATTAACGTTGAATGATTGATGATGACTTTTGTTTGTACCATGTTTATTTGCTGCATTACTTGGATACCTTTTCTGATGGGTTTGTGTATTCATCTGATCATTTTGCTTGTGATCTTGAATGCTGAGAAGCATTGATCCCAAGGACAATATCTATGCGCGTTAAAGTCATTGTTGTTCGGTTATGTCTGCTAGAAAGTTTCGTTGGTTGTTGCGTTCTTTAGCCTCCAGTACTTAAGCTTGGACCTTAGATCATGGTGCGATTAATAGACTCTGAAAGAAGACTTAGGAGCTCCTTTTTTCTCAGCTCTTGAAGTATCTTAGACCGTCTCTCAGTCTCTGTTTGTAAGAAACTGCACGCTCCAGTTACTTGATAGATTAACTTTTATAATTTCTATTTTGAAATCTACCAAGACCTTATTCAAAATTTAGATTAATTCAACCCTGATAATTTCTAGAGAAGAAGATAGAAACACTAACCTTTAATCCATGCTCTTGATTCATATAAGATGTAATTTGACTTCTCCTCCTTTAGACCTTTCTCTTTAGTGATTCTTCAATGGACAAGAATCCAGTCCCTCCTTAGATCTTTTCTATTATGTGGTTTTACTAGAGTTTTTGTTATCATCAAATAAAGAGAAAACAATACCCTTATATATATTAATAGAAGGGGGTGTTATGAACTAACACAACCCTTCACTCATAACCACCACCAACTATATAAATACATAAATATATATTATATCTTTATAATCATAGGAGGAATGACATTTACAAATTAAGGTAAAGGAGGGGGTATGTCAATACACCCGAATTCTAATGTCTTTAATCGAAACCGATCCATCACAGTATCGTCTTTAATATTAGAACTCATAACTTTAATGTGAGCTTGAACTTTATAACTAAACCAATAGACACATAAGTCATATAGAATATAAAATATTCTTACATTACTTTGTTAATACGAGTCTCGTCCGCCTCTCCATCTGATCAACTATGGTTTGGCTTCACAAGCATGTCCGATATTTAATTCAACCTTGTCTCATCTGTTGTGCACACAAAATCACAAACGGCCGTGTTGCTAATTTGATGAGTTCTTGATGAACCGGTTTAAGGTAAACACTTGCTCATCCAGTCACCGATAGTGCCAGATGAAGACGTTTGATTTTAGGAAGAAAGTTGGGGAGAAGTTTGAAGAAAAGGAGCATCATGAGGAGGAAAGAAGTAGACAGATTGTTTAAAAGATGAGAACACCTAGACACAAAGGTTTAGAACAAGAAGAAGAAGAAGCTTCTTTATCTTTTCCAGGTTAAGACTGAACAAGACTTCTTGGGATATTGTTACTTGTATCCACATTTATCAGGTGGAAATAACAAAAGCTCTCATCGTCTAATCTTTCTTTATTCTTATTATTACAACAAACAAGAGTAGCATCAAAACAAAGATTCTATGCAAAGTGATTTCACACATACAAAGAAAGCTTGAACAAGGACAAGCAGCAGCGAGACCAAGAGGAAAGCCACATCTAGTAATCTTCAGGAGCCAAGGGCTGGTGGGTGGGGTGAGTAGGTGGCTCAGTAGGTATGACCATGTACTCATATATAAGAGCAGCTAAAGCACCACCAATGAATGGTCCAACCCAATAGATCCAATGGTCATCCCATCTCCAGCCAACCAATGCTGGACCAAAGGCTCTAGCTGGATTCATTGACGCACCAGAGAATGGTCCACCAACCAAGATGTTTGCCCCTACTATGAGTCCTACAGCAAGTGGTCCTATGACCCCAAGACTTCCACGCTTTGGATCAATCAAAGTAGAGTAGACGACGTAGACTAGGCCAAACGTTAAGATGATCTCTAACACGAGTCCATTAACCGTACCAACACCTGATGCTACACGGAAACCTACTGGTCTCTGCATGAACACAAACTCTTAAACCATTGCAACACAAAACACTAGCTCACATCACATATATGAAGTTTATTAGTCTTACCATGCCGTTGGTGGTAAGCCTTAACAATAGACATGCGAGGATGGCTCCAAGAAGCTGAGCTATCCAGTAATAGATGGCACGGATCGTAGAAAGTCTGCCACCAATAAGAGCACCAAACGTTACGGCTGGGTTAACGTGTCCACCAGAGACATTGATGGCTGCAGAGACAGCAGCGAACAGAGCAAAGGCGTGAGCTAACGCTACTAATACTAGTCCCCCTGGTGTGTTTGTCCCTGCATGCGCCTCATGGCTCCAATACAACTTATCTGAGAGAAATAACACACAACACAACTCACAAGTCATATCATATATGCAAAAGACTCAAAACATAGAGAAGGGTGAGTGTAAGAACCGAGAGAGAGGATAGAGCCTTCAGCTGCAAAGACGAAGACAAAAGTGGAGAGGAACTCAGCTAACGTGGCTCTAATGGAGTCAGGGTGTGTAGCCTCGTCGGCTCTACCAAAAGCGTATGCTCTATGAGCTGATGTTGCCATTATAATCAAAACACTCAGAATTAGCAAGGATGGGTGAAGAAAAAAGATAGACGTGTGAAGAGAGAGACAGAGAGTTTAAAAGAAGCCAAAAAGAAGCGAAGTCGAAGTAAAGAAGGACAGATGTGAGACTTGAGTATCCTGAGATGGACACGTAGCCTTAAACTGCATGCATTTTACTTAGCCAAATTATGACCTCAATCTACATTTTTTCTTCTAAGAGTTTGTGTATATCATTGACTTCATCTGCCTCCTTATCTTCTCAAGGTAAGTTTTTGGAAGAACCTTAATGTTCGAGTTTTATAACTACATGTATTCGTGTGCGTGTTTGTCTCTGTGTGTGTATGCTGCTGACTATGCATGCATGTGTGCCAAATAGGTAGATTAATCAGATTCTTACACCATTTTTATTTGTATTTTGCTATTTTTTATTTAAGATATAAGAACTTTATAACATAATATGAGTTTTACTCAGATACAGTATGTAAAATGACATTTTTCCACCTCATTTTTTTTTTCCACTGGATTTTCATTAAAATAGTAACAGCAATACATATGAGAGATTTAATGGTAAAAACATCTAACGCCGACGAGTTTGCAAAGAAACCCTCTGAGACAAAAGCCAACGGATAAAGAACCGTCCTTGGAGCCAAAAGCTAGCAGATTGAGAATTAGAGAAATTAACAACTATAGCTATCTTAACTCAAACCGAAAACAGATCTTAAATCAAGAACAACAAATCACCATAAGAACAGGAGCAGATAACAAGAAGAGGAGGGGGAGAAGGATAGAAGCATCACTGTCGAACTTTATTGAGGTTGAGGCCCAGAACTCATTATATTGCTCTATCAAACGAGATAAGCCACGAGCAGTTCGTATGGATACAACCTAGAGAGGCGAGGAAGAGAACCTGTTTTGACCTAGCGACCACCCACGATACGGAACCAGAAGAAACCACAGCTCTGAACCCAATGATTTGAGCCGGAGAATCAGAGCCACCAGCAAGGATTACCACAGTCACGAAAAGACTGATCCGTTACACAAAATTAAGGAAGAGCACACCTCCAAAACTCCCACCTGCAAACCTAGAATCAAGCGATTGAAGTGCAAAGACAACCCAAAGGTTGGATGAACGGAATCAAGAAGAAACCCCATGAAACCAGTTACAGAGAAAAAACGGTCACAAGGCTCTAGATTTAGATCTGAAAACTGAAGAGATGAGACTAAGCTATAGAAACCTTACAAACAAAATGGATAAGCCAAAAAAGAGAGAGATTCGACCGACGCCATGGCTATAAAAACCCACAACGTCTGTCGAAATCAGATCAACAGCAAAGAAGAAGCTTGGGAAGAAGGAGGCCTTTTTTGAGAGAGAAAGAAGAGGGTTTTTTTTTTGACAGAGTCTTCTCAAACTTTTTTTTTTTTTTTCCACCTCATCTAGATTTGTAAGAAAAATAGTAATGTTATTACAGGGAAAAAAATGTAGTATTAAAAATGATTTTATAATACAAACTGTAATGATTTTCTGGTAGACTGACCGGTAGCTTAATGTGCAACATTTTCTTCTGAACATATTTCTTTTGGAAGATAACGCTTAAACACATTAACAATACTAACACAGATCATGAAGTTTCAAAATGATATGAATGTGACATTTAAAGTACCCAAATTTTTGTTTATGTCAAACAATGCTATAGTATTTTTTGAAGCAGTTACCCTTAGACTTCTGATTTGGCAGGTTAACACAACTGATAAAGAAACGTTTTTAGGAAAACAGCGGTCAACATAACGTTTTCTGCCACTTCTATAGAATCTTTATCACCATTCTGGATTCTCAAAACTGTAATCTCCACTGAATATAACATCTTGGGTATGACTTCTTCAATCAGGCGTTGTTAGACCCAGAAGCAGCAGCCTCTGCCGCTTTCTTTTTCTCCCTCTTCTTCTTGTTTCTCAGAGCGTTCTTACTCATCTCTCTGTATTAGCAACAGAGTATCGATCAACAAAAGAAAGGTTGATGGAATCTAAGATTGTGTATGTATTGCAAGTTAGAGACTTACCCTTCTGGGTTTACTCCAAGCAACTGCAATAGCAAATCATGAAAGTATCAGAGACATTGATATGTGAAGCCCCATGTTCATTCAAAAACGGTAGTATTAGGAATACTTAAGGCCAGACACTTGTGAGTACATGGAAGAGTTCATTATGAGTACCTCGGCTTGAATGGCAGCTGCCTGCTTAGCATGAGGAGGTCGATATGCAGCTGGTTTTTGTACAGAGGGGATGGAAACAACAGGTTTCTTCTGAGCTGATCCTTGTCCTAAGATAAAAGTAGAGTCGTTTAAGAACAAGATAAGTTTTACAAAACTTTCTTCCAATCAGCACAGGTTTAAGAGTTAAAAACAAAAGACCCAGACCTTGCGACTTGCCCTCTCCGAGTTTCAATGATTCAACTGACTTGAGAAGTTCACTGATCTCATCGAACCTGTCAGGAGACTCCGGTTTCCATTCAACCTGTAAGTATATAAACATGGCACCGTTAGTAAGACAACTTGTAGTTATGCTTTTCAAAGCTGTTAAGAGATATACCTGGTAAAGCCTCTCAAACATCTTTCTGAAATAACGCTTTCCGTCATAGTTGAAGATTTTAATCCTTCAGTCAAAACAAAGAGGATACAGAACACAAAACAGTCCATATCAGTGAGATATCACAATTCTGCATAATAGATCAAGTACAAAACATCTACGACAACTTTAAATATAACAGTGACTTTCATACGTTAAAAGTCAAGGATTAATGCACAGTATTCATTTCACAACATGATCCGTTCAGAGTATATGAGGCAAGGAAGTTTTAACATACCCATTGTCGATTTGACGTCTTGGTGCTGTTGAGGCAGTCAGGAAATAACGCCCATCCGGAGACCATTCACTTGTCACAGACCACTCGGCTTTATTACTTCCTAGCTGCTTCTTACTGACAACGTCCCAGAATGTCTGAAATGTACAACTACTTTCATTGAGTAAACATTTAAAGAAGATCATGTGGACAACAACATAATGTGAATTCCGACAAATTGTCCACTGATAAGATATGAAGAGCAGAAGGGATAGTTACTTACCATATCACCAGGTAAGTTTCCGAACCCAGCCACACATAGAACTGTAGAAACGATTGAAAGTTACCAAGAATGCACGGACACAAACACTTAATTTAAAATGAAAAAAAAAAAGATGAAAGAATATAGGAATGGAGAAGAGAACCGTACTTCTCCCTTTTGGGTTCCATCGAAGAGTATTGTAAGGACCTTCACCAAGTTCCATCAAAGGCTTGCACTTCTTGTCAAAGATTGTCACACAAGCAGGCATAACTGAAGTCACGCTTAAGGAAAAACAAAGTTTGAAGAAACGAACAAGCAACATGTAGATGAGAAGAAAAATAACTTCTTAACACGAACACAAAGATAGTAACATGTCAATTGGTAATGTCATGCACAAGAAAACATTAGTCGTCATTGTCCTTATAGCTGATGGAGAAAAGGATACAGCCATAAACAACTGCGAACTCTGAACCGGAGAAGGACCACTGAACATCATGAACTGGTCCCTCTTTGCCTGTTAATCCACCAGAGAGTAGATATATAAAAGCTTAGGACGTACGTAACCAGAGAGTCAGTGCTTTCAAAAATCAAAGAGAGTAGATATATAAAAGCTTAGGACGTACGTAATGGAACTAGGCCTTCATGTGTGCCATCTACGGTAAGGTAGTGTAGCTTTGTTTCCCCATAATAACTTTTGTTGGTCTTGTCAACATCTGATTGTACAACCACTAGGAGACCAGTGGAACCATGATTCCAATTAAACTGCACAGAGGAACAGCGGAAAAAGCTACGTCTAGCACTTGGCTGACTCTCGGCATCTTTCCCACAACCAAATATCTGGACACTACCTGGACTCCCCTATGTATGTAATGATTAACATGTCAGAGTAGACACGGAAGAAACAATTATACACATAACAGTGTGCATAAGCACACAAAAATTAACAGATCAAGAAAAGTAGTGTCTTTTACTACTAAGTAGCACAGACTAGGATAGCCCAAGCAAAGAAAATCACCTTTACTTCTGGAACAAACACAGCAACATGGGAAGCTGGGGTTTTAGAAAGCTCAAATGCAGCTACACCAGGTACTCTGATCCTGGACGTTATTCCTTTAGAGAAATCTTTCGGGTCAAAGAACTGGACCTCATTTGTAGCTAAACGGCAGGCGGAAGATTCATCAGGAGAGAAGCGAATCGATGGCCTATACAGCAACCATATAAACACTTCATATCATAAATATCCATGGATCACAAATCCAATCCCTGCAAGAACTAAGGGCAGCTTACCATGTGGTTTTAGTAATAGATTTTTGGTAAAGACCGTGTGCTAGATCTCCTGTCTCAGTATTCCAAAGGGAGACGTTCTTCTCCTGGGGAGTAGTGGGTTTCTGAAAAGTCTGAAGATAAGTCCCACACGGAGATATCTCAGTAGCAGTAACGTTAGCTACAGTGAAAGATCGCATTTCTCTCAAGCTCGCGGAATCATAGATACTAATGGTCCCATCAGATTTCATGGCCATGAACTTGGATCCATCAAGGCTGAACTTGGTGCTGGAGCATGAAACTCGCTCATTCTTGGGAGTGGGTTGACCATTACTACTAAATGGAGGGCCATTCCACACAACGAAACCTTCAGCGTCTCTAACTGCAACAAAAAAAGGAAGTGACTTTAGAGAAGAGACACCTCTTTGAATATACATGAAATGGAGTTTGAGAGATGTGTAACCTAAAATCTCCAACGACGGTGAAGAACTCATTGCTTCACTTGAGAGAGACCTAATTTACAAACTGAAGTCATTATAAAGCTTTGAAATTTCATACTGAACCAACAACATCAATCAAATTTGAGCTAGTTATACATGAATCGCAAACGTAGATCACTAAATTAACTTTACTGAATCGACGAAATGAATTGAGATTATTAAAGGAACCAGCTCTTATTACAACAACTTCTCCAGGTGAAACGAGTGAATGAAGAAAATATGAAGCTGAAGAAGAAGAAGAAAGTACCTGAAACGATCGGCGGGGAGAGTGATCGGTGGCTGGCTTAGCTCTGAACTGTAATGAGATAACCCTAAGATTGCAAACTTCACGGAGACTTTAGATACCTCTGGATGAGCCAGAAGGTCACAGAAATTAAAGAATAAACCGAATAACTGAATACTGAACCGAATAATTCGGTATAATGTTGTACGAACCGAACTAAAGAAAACTGATTCATCTAAACCGAACCGAACTAAAGAAAACTGATTCATCTAAACCGAACCGAACCGAACCCGCAAGCCTAAAAAATACTAGTGCGTACGCTGCTGCCTTTCTCCTTCCATCGTCTCTACCAAGTGAAATCTCATTGCAAATTTTTTTGGACTAAATCGATCAAAGTAAGTCTTTTTCGTACTGAGAATCGTGTCTTTCATCAAGGGTTGGCTTTAATTTGTGTTACTCGGGTCTCTTTCCTTGATTGCTCACAACCTGTTCGACGTATTTCCTCAATAGAAAACCCTAATTTTTTTTTTCTCTGACGAATCTATCTGTAGGTACTTTCAGCTATTCATGTATATTTGTTAGTTATTATCTGAATTTTGAATTTTTTTTCCATTAGAAATCTTGAGGGATTCAAAATGGCAGAAGTGAGTCTAGGTATGCTTATAGACATTGTGGACGAGGAGTGGATGAGAGACACTCTCCCTGATGATGGTTAACCTTCCACCTCAAGATCATTTTAGTATCCATTTTTTCATATGATTAATTGTTAGCGTTGTTTTATAACTGTTTGCAGATCTCCCATTGCCTCCAGTGCTTGCTGTTAGGACGGATGATACTGAAGAAACCAGTACGTTTCCCACTTTGTTTGGTTTTGCTTTATTGCACAGTCTATAAAATCTGCTTAGCTTAAATTCTTCACTTTGTTGATGCCTATGTGGGCAAAGATTGTGAACACTCTATATTGAGATCTTGATATATCAAAGGAAAACAATGGAGACCATTTTTTTGTTTGTTTCAGACATAGTGAATTAACATTGAGAGAAACTTCGAGCTTTAGAGCTTTCTCCTACGACTAAATAATCTCTCCCATTGCGACTGTTTCAGATCAGGAAACTCAGCAAGTAGATGGAGAAGCTTGGCATGATCTTGCACTTGATACACAATAAAAAGCCACTAAGTTCAGTTTGGAAACTTTTTTATAGAAACTCCTACTTGCATCTCTTATTGTGTATGACAAAAAAAAAGGAGATGGAACTTGTAAGCGTTGTGTGAAGACAGTCATTGCTTCACCTCTTCTATTTATATAACTCTCTTGCTTTTCTCTCTTTGTTGCATGTAATAAACTTACTTATTGCTGATGATACTGACGTCAGAAATGGACCGTTTTGCTGGCGTGTCTTGTTATGATTTGTACACGTGGTAAATGCTCGAACCAAAAGAACACTATTCAGGGTAGGGAAAGGTGATATACCTCTCATCCAGGATTGGCAATGCTAGGCGGCTGCAAGTCCCTAACTCCGGCATACAACACAAGGTTGATCATTAGTAGATAACTTCAACTTTGTTTGGATATTCTAATTTCACATCTCTTACAACTGGTCATTGTCGCATGATTCAATGCCAATCTGACCCTGCAGTTATTATCAAGATATAGATTGGCATTGCACTTATCATCAAGAGAGTAGTAAGGATATGATGTTATCTGTTTTTCGTGGATCTCTTTTACCTCGATATATCTGCTAAACAAGAGATGGAGCAGAGAGGAACTGCATAGAAAATTATCATGTTGTAGTAGCTTAAATGGTCGATAACCGAGGATCAGTTCTTTGATAGGTTATAGTGCATCATTGTAAATATACATTCTATGATACGTTATTGTCTCAGACACATTAATGGACATCTTTGGCAGAGTGCAACTCTTCGAGACAAGGAAGCGACCAGAAGAGGTGGCCTGAAGACTGAAAGGGCCTCCAACATTTAGCTGTGGAGCTGCAATAGTTTCAAAGTCTAAAGTTCGTGTTCATCGTAGTCATAAGAGACTGTTGATGAAGTCCACGCATATAGACTCTTGTCTTATAGAGTTTAAGCTTAAGATGGCAACACATTAACAATACTTACATGAACGACCGTGTTACCTGTCATAGTCAAGTCAATTATTAAACTGAATCCATATTTATAACTTTTAAAGATATAGTATTTTATAAAAAGTTAGAACACATAGTTTAATAATTTTTTGTCAGTGTCGAACTAATACTATTTTTTTTAATAAGTTGACTATAGAAATTAACACTTTTTTTTTATTAAAAAGGTGTTGAGCTTACGTCCCACCACCTAAGTCCGGCACCAACCTTTGCATGTACCGTTTAGAGCCCTGGGCACGCCTCCCCCTCTCCGCAAATCGAACAGCTGACCTCCCAGTTTGAACCCCCCAGTTCGGGACAGGTACCACTGGACTACGAGGTCCTGGATAATAATTCTTTCTCATTAAAGTTGTGACTCTATACGTGATGTAACCGTCATTTAAAATTTATTTAGTTTCTCTTCGATTCAACTATCGTGATCCATTTTAATGCCATTGTTATTTTTTAACTTAAAAAGTATAATTGATACATAAGCATATACGCCTGATGAAACATATAAACATGAGGAATATCGCATGATATATCTAAAAGAAAATTGTCCCCAAAATAATATTTAAAGAAAAAAATAATTAAAATATATTTTACTAAAAGATGTAAATATACTTTATAATTTTTAAATTAATTAATATAGACTTAGAGTTTAAAGTTATGGACTGAGTTTTTAGAGATAAAATTTAAAATTAAAAGAAAATATATATATTAAAAAAATTAAAATAAAAAAAATCTGTTTTAGTTATTTTTTTATAAGGTCTATTTTATGATAAATTTTTTTAAAAGATCTATTTGAGTAATTTATCCTATAAATATTGTACGTTTGTTTAATTGGAGTTTAATGGAAGAAAAAGTTGAGTTGGAGGGCGTTCTGTAAGAAAGTGCCGACCATATGAGTGAGGACTATACAAAATGTTTAATAGTCAGTTCAACCTTAATAACCTTAATCTTCTGAGAGGGCCGACTATACTTTAATTATTAAACCTCATCAAAAGTTCCTTTTTCCAAATTATTTACTAGTTGGTATCTGTAATATAAGCTAGATTTGTATTGATATGTATAGTATTTGGTAAAATGTTAAATCTATTGATGAATAAATAAAAGATACAAAAATTGAAAATAGTTAGACGTTTGCGTCTGCATAAAGCCGAGAAGTTTATTTTGTATATGTGTTGTTATGAGTTTATAATCTATGTCATATGTACGCTGTTTACAAGTATTCTGGTAAATAGAATACACGTATAGGAAGAAAGAAAATACTTTGAGTAATTTGGTAAAAATGTGTTAGGAAAATAATTTTTTCAAAAGTTATGTATATATATATTATGTTTGTTATAGTATTGACCAAATGGTAAAGTGTTACAGCATTCACGAAAAAGATGATTTATGGTTAAAATGTGACCATGTAATATGTATAGTGGTGTAATCGATTTGTTATCGTCCGCATAATGCATGCTTTTTAAAGAAAACCATTTTCTTCTTCTAAAAACGTTCCACGAACATATAGAAAAATGATTTTAAGCTCCACTCATTAGTCATTACCGAGGATTACGTTGTATCATAACCAACTAAAATGCATATTGACAAAAAAAAAACACATCCATAACTATTTTGTAACTTGAATCTTTTATTACCCAACTCAGTGCCGGTTTTGAGTTTTATAAAACTGGAAAATAAAAGAAAACTGGAAATAGTTAAGAGTTAATGACATTCTAAACTATAGTACATATATTATATATATACCATAATTTCAAAGAAATATTATTAAAAATAAAGTTGGAAATAGTTTATAATATTTGAAGATTGAAAACGGATTGGAAGCGGGTTAGAAGCCAAAGTTCTAAAGCTTTTCCTCAGGACAGGACAGAGCCTGCCCAATCAAAACAACATATAAGAGCACAAGAGGATACTGAGTATCTAAACTAGTATCTATATAAATCTTATCTCTAATATACAATCCAACATTAGGTATTTTTATCAATACTGCTCTCTTTAATTAGTAGTTAGTGTTCAATTTACTTTTTCTTTCCGATCCGAATGGTGCTTCACTTACTATATAAAGTATAAACTAATGTGCCAGCTTGTATCCACAAGATCCAAAATCGTTTCCGCTAATAATCTTTTATCATAAAAATGTCTTCAAATTATAAACTAACCAAAGTAAAATATAGTGACATACTCTCTCGTTGATTTTATAGAAAAACTATGAAAGAAGCTTTAATGATTTGGACCTCACTCATGATTTTTCTCCAAGTTCTTTTGTAATATACAGATTATAAAGAGATTCATAGTTGATTTTGTTTCTTTTTTTTATTAAAAGCACTTTGTCAAATTTGTTATTTCAAGACTATAGAATCAATATTCAATCAAAAGCATTACTTAGTAGATGTTATTGAATCTTGTATTTTAATAGATTTAGAAATCTAAACTAAAGTAAGTGTTATTAGTCATGTGTTATTGATTTCATGATTTATAAATTATAATTTAAACCACATGTTATATAATTATCTGGATTTATTAATAAATTTTATTACATAATAGATTTGAATTGATTTGTAAAGTTTTTTTTGTTAAAAAATACACAAATCCAACGAAAAACTTCAAGATTTGTAAATACTAATTAATCTTTATATGTTAGATTTTAAAAATAATATATTTTACATTAATTTGTAAATACTATATAAATTTCTAAATACACTGAAATACTATATAGATCATTTACTTCAGATTTACGTTGGTTAACTAATCAAAAGGTGTCACTCTCTGCTACGTAATCAAAAGGCGACACTCTTTGCTACGTCAATTTTTTCTCCTTTTTGCCAAAATAGAACCCATTCACATTTGTCTCCCATATTTTCTTTCACTAGATTAGATTGATAAATCGATTCGTTTAAATGCACCTTAAAATGTTACTTTTGAGTATATATACTTTTTGTCAATATATATACTTTAAGATATATCTAAAAAAGTTTTTATCCGTAAAATAGATTTAATGACCAAAATAGAATTTATTAAACGATGTAAATATACATTTATATTCCTTACGATAACTAATCTTGATTTAGGGTTTATAGTTATATACGTTTATAACAAAAAAAAGAAAAACTAGTGTCAAAGAGCTAATTGGAAAGGAATTGTCAACTCTATAACCATGACAACCCGATCTTTAGTATTAAGGGAATCATGTAAGGTTACACACTTCATTTATGCGGGACAAAATGTTCTAACACTTGTATTTTTCCATTACTCAACGATTATGTATGTGAAATTTATGCCAATATTTGTTACGATAAATTGACCAAACTTTAAATAATTGATGTATGCATGTGATAGGTAAATGTACAATTCACTTACCTAGAAAAATAAAAAGGTATGAAGAATGTTCCTGCCACACCTAATCGGTTGTTTCATGTTCGTACTCTGAAACAATCAGAAAAGTTTAGGATATTTTATTGGAGGTCCCTTACTAAAGGTTTTTATTTTTTGAAGAGACGTTTTTTAACTTTTAACTAAAAAATTTAAGAACCATCTTTTAAATAAGAGATTTAAGAGTCTTCTATTAGCCAAAAAAAATTCTAAAAAAAAATCAAATTAAATTAAAAATCTCACCCTAAGAAACTGGGGATAAACATGGCCTTAGAGCATGATTATCCCTGGAACCCCTAGTGGGGTTATTATTATTTTTTTTAACTAAACAAAATTAAAAACGAACCAATCACGGGTCGCCACATGTCAGTAGAGCCCACGGACAGTACAAGAACCCAAGCAAAATGGTCTCTTATTTGAAAACTTTAAGATATGATTCTTAAGTTTTGGTGGGCCCCTCTCCTTAAGAGCCTTTAAGAACCCTTTAAAACTCCCATTAATCATGCTTTTATCGAGCGACTGTCAAAAACGAACAACAAAAGTATTTTTCAGAAACCAAACAACAAAAGTAGGTAAGACGGCAGTTAAATAAAGGGTTTATAGTGATTTAAACTTCTAACTATTTTAAAATCGGATGGAAAACCTCCAACTAAAACTTAATGTTTTTAAACCCTAAACTATTAAACTTTTAATGACTAAACCTCTGTAAACAAAGTCGTCTTTTCTGAACGAGATCCGTTAAATTGGAACGCAATGACAATCACGATTCATCCCTAAATAAAAAATTAGAGTTTTTCTTCTTGTTTAAGAACCATCGAAAGTGAAATAAGTAAAAAAAACTATGTTTCCAATATTAATTATTTCTCTCCTATTCATTTGTTTATCAAAAGGTGAACTTTAAAATGTTAAGTAACATAGATTATCTACCTCTTCACACTCGAAATTTTACCTAGAATTTATTAAAAGGTAAAAATGAGAGAAATAATAAGGATTAGAAACATAGTTTTTTTTACTTATATCACTTTCGATGATTTTTTAAAGGAAGAAGAACCTTGTTTTTTTTTATTTGGGGATGAATCGTGATTGTTACTTCCATTGATAAAGAGAGTTTTAAGGATCTCGTTTTGTTTATGTGATTGAATGAACGCTATATTTTAATTTAACGGGTCCATGTTCAGAAAAGATGACTTTGTTTACGGAGGGTTAAATGCATTAAACTCTTAATAGTTGAAGGTTTAAAAACATAAAGTTTTAGTTGAGAGTTTTATATCTAAATTTAAAATAGTTAAGGGTTTAAATCACTAAAATATTTGTTGATTGTAAGCATTTCGTGTCGTTTTTGTGATCATACGAAACACTACGTTTCGAGTTAACGGACCACCGTTTAGAAAAGACGACTTTGTTAACGGAGGGTTAACGACACTAACAATTTAATAGTTAAGGGTTGAAAAACATAAAATTTTAATTGGAGGTTTTCTATCCGATTTAAAAATAGTCAAGGGTTTAAATCACTAATAACCTTTAAATAAACGGTTCCGACACTGATTCGATAATCAAAAGATCTGACTCGATATCCGAACGGTCAAAGACTCTCTAAACTCAACTCCATCAATATGAGAGGGTTTCAATATTTAAATTATATGTGTTAGATTTTATTATTTAAAATATTTTTATTATCCAATGTAGACCTTTATATTTCTACCTAGTGTGCGGCACAACATGTATTCGATCTATATTTTTATTAAAACGAAAAATCATATGTTATTCAAATATAAATTTAAAAAATCATACAAAACTTAATTTTATTTAACTTGTAATTTTAAAATGCATTTTCAATATTGGAAATATTTAAAATAATAAATTTTATTTTTTGTGATTTTAAAATATTTTGATGAAGTTTTTTAATAAAAAAAATCAAAGAGCATAATTTTAGATTAGATTCGATAGTAGTTAATTAAAATCATAGTAGCTTTCTCAATTCATCCAAAATTATCTAAAAACTCACACAAAATCAAATCATCTCAAATACCTAATTCCATACATCTTTCACCTGTTTGCAACTCCTCCTAAAAATTTTGGCACATTTTCATACTTTTATCATGTAACTTAAACATTAGAGAATGATCATCACAAACTAATTAACAATGGTCTGACTATGTATAAATACGAGGTGTGTTGTCTGATTTATCATGTTCATGTGTGATATATATCAATATAGCTTACTTGAATAGTATATCTTATAACATTATATGTTGACAATGTTCAAAAAGATAAAATAATATAAATGGATTTCCCTAGAACAAGCACTTTGAAGAAGTTGGAAACCTGTAATTATATTTGGCTTTTACCACCGCCTTGTCTATTTTATAATATATATAGCAAAAAAAAATTATCATTTCAGTGAGATTGATCCCAATTCCATTCTCTATATAAATGTCTCAAGCATGTGAGTGAACACACACACACACACACACGATAAAAACATATAAACATCTTCCATATTGAATCATTGATCAGCACAAAACACATGGCTAACATGAAATTTTGGCTGTGCCTGTTCTTTATCTGTGTTTCGTTCTCGCGGTCATCAGCTCGGCCAATGCAGCAGCGGTTTGCAAACGCAGAGGCAATTAAAAGAGGGCGTATGATGAGAGAAGCAGAAAAGGTGTTGAAAGCTAATATGGAAAAGCTAATGGTGAGAGGCTTCAATGAGTCCAAGAGACTTAGTCCTGGAGGTCCCGATCCTCGCCATCACTAAGAATATGATTAACCGGAGTTCTTAGGGATGAAGTTCTTAGTAGAATATAAAAAATAGTTTTTTATATTCCGCTAAGAGCAACCTTAACGGTACGGGTTGTGCATTAGAGTTCTACTATGAATAAAACTAATACTTTACTAAAATTTAGTTATTTAAATAAATCAAAATGCTTGATAAAAAAAATAAGTTCATTTATATGCTGACATGTGTGCATAAAAGTTCTGAAGAGTATCTGAAAACATCTAATATGAGAACTTTTTCATGTTTCTCTCCTATCTTTCTTTTAATTTCTTATTTTTTTTCTTTTCTTTAATTATTGAGATACTTCAAAAGTAGTATCGTTGGAGTTGCTCTAAGAACCCCACTCCTAAGAATTTCGGTTAATCATGGTCTAAGTACTACTCTCCTAGAATTTGATATTCATGGATGTATGTTTTTTTTCTTTATAGAGAACCGGTTTAGAAGAAAACATATTTTTCCGTTTTGTAACTGTATGTAGCTTTGTGTGTTCGTTCGGTGTAACCAAAATAAATTGAGCTGTTGGGTACACATTTTATGTATTGTGCATGCTTTACGCACCCTATACATTATATAGTATACTAAGTCTAGTAGAGAGGACATTTGCATATAAAGTATAGAAGAAAGGACAAAGAAATAATATGAAAGTGAGACTGAAATAATTTAATTTCTCGTGTTTGTACCCTTTAATGGCCCGTGTAGATATACAATCTTAAATTATGTTTGGAAAGTATATATTATTTATGGACTCTTTCTCCACATCTTCCACAAATAAAACATATATAGTAGACATTATAGCCGTGCGAACGTTATATTTGCCATAAACGATTGAAAAATTATTTCATAACAACTTGTGCATTAAAAATAATAATACTTATTACTATAGAGTAGAAATTAACATGTAAACCAAACTAACAAACAAAATATAAGTTACAAAAAGTATTTATTTTAATTGAACAAATTTTTGAAAAAATAATTCGATCTTATAATTAAAAATTTATAGATAAATTATTAAGTCAGTCAATTTTTTTATGCACTACACAAACAAATATAAAAATTTATCTGTTTGGCACTAAAAATATTTCAATACCAATCCAACCATTCTATTTTCTAATAATTAACAGCTGTCTTCATTTGGTTATTTAAGAAACTCAAGTGTTCATCATAAATCCAACTTTTCTTTATTCTAATCACCACCACAGTGCTTTAATCACATAAACTCATGTTTCTTTTAACTAATTATGCCATGGGCATTATATAAGATTAGTAAAGTAATGCCCTTAAATTTTTGTAAAAATCTGTTCCCGTAAGCAAATGTTTCGATTTTCCATATTGAGGCAATGCTCTGATTATATGGGCAGATTTGCAATCTAGAGGTTATAAACATTTTAAATTAACTATTTCCAATATCGTCTGAGAAGAATAAATATATACCATAGCAAAAAGAAAGCGCTAAGCTTCTAATCACCACTGCAAGTCTGTCCGCTATTGTATATTTTGTTTTTGGAATATATTGATTGAAAAGTTGGAGAAGAATTTGTTTGATGTGTAGAGTAAACACTGACCATTTCGTTGGTGTATACCTTATTTTCACCATTTGAAATAGTTGATTGCAAACACAACCTCTAAATAATGGTAGATCCTTATACATTCCATAATCCAAATCAAAATTTTGTATCATGTATATAAAAGTTATAGGTTTCGTAGGATATTCATAGCTTTCATCATTTGATCTTCTGCGCCCCTAGTGCTGTAGAACCAACCTTTTCCGGTGAAAATACCGATATATGTGTAGAGATATCAAGCTATCTCCAATCACTCTCAATCATATATTCTCATAAACTCACTGTATATTCTCTTAGGGCTTCTCAATGTACTTTATAAGCAACACTCTGTTCTCAATACAAGATACATAACATTATTCATTCCTCTCTATATCTATAATATGTATAACACCATTGTACGTCTCCCAACTGTGGACTCAGTTGTGTAATGACTTTGGCCTATAGGATTTTCAAGTTCTCAATTTGTGCTTCAGCCGACAATGTTCCATCTGTTTCCACTATCTTCATACTCTTGGAAATTTGGAAAATATGCGATCTAATATAATAGTTTTAAAAATTTTGAGAAGCAAAGACGATTGTTTTATCTTGTTGTGGCCCATTGATTATATGTTAATAGAATAGAATGCGAAGATAACATAACCGGCCGCACTAACGACTGTCAATATCGATTAAACCGAATACATAAACCAATGCTTTTTCGTACAAGACCCACCACAACTTTCAAGTGTATGTATTGTGTAGTGTAATGCAAGAGAACAAGTATCTTGTTACAAAAGAAATGATTCAAAGTAACTTAAAAAATCAATTAAAAAAAATCAACTGTCTATAGGAAGAGGGTACCTACAATACCTCTCATTATTCATACACATAAAGAATCTCTCATAAGCCGAAGCCATCTGAGTCGCTGTAAACATTGAAAGAGCATACTCCTTACAAGCTTTCCCCTTCATTTCCAAAACCCTAGACCCATCTCTCACAACAGACTCCAACGTCTCAACAAGAGACTTCACGTTTGGAGAAAACGTATAACCGAAACACTCATCCACAACCACCGTCCCAACGATGCTAGGGTAGTTCGGCGCCACAACAGGTTTCCCACACTGCATTGCCTCAATGATCGTCAAGTCAAGCCCTTGAGGTCTCAACGTTGGATTCACAAACACATCCAAAGCGTTGTAGAAACCAGAGAGCTCTTCTGGCTCTAAAGACCCTAAAACCCTAACGTGTTCACCAAGCTCTGCGTATCTTCTCCCCCAAGGACCAGAACCAGCCACAAGTAGATACACTTGCGGGTGCGTTTTAGTTATCAAAGCAAACGCTTCGTAGAGAAGTGGATGTCCTTTGTCTCTCACCAAACGTCCAGACACACCCATCACAACAACTGTTCCATTACGAACAGGAACACTGTGTTTCGCCCTAAACCTAGCTCCAGCTTCAGGGGAGTACACGAACTTACTCTGGTCAACGCCGTTGACTATAACATGAACGTTTCTCTTAGGAAGCTGATAGATGTTCACAAGAACCTCACGCGCGCTGTTGCTTATACAAATGTGTTGTTTATAAGCCGGGAAGAATCTGATTTCATCGATGAGTCTAGGCATGGTCTGCTCAAGATCAGAGCTAGGATGATCATTTGAATGATAAAGCTCTTCAAAAAGCTTAGAATGCATAATCTCGTACCATATGCCATGCCACGTCACAGCCACGTTACCGTTAGGTATCATCTTGATTCGCCAATGAGGCAGAGCAACACTCTCGGTGTGAACATAGTCGAAAGGACGATCCACACCGTTGATTCTGTGGAAGATCTCGAAGGCGTGAGAGTAGTTAAGTACACCGTTTTCTTTTGGAGGAAAGTAGATGTGTAGTAGATCTCCTTTGTCTTCTTGGTTTTTATGATTGTTACTTCTGTCGGAAGAAACCGTGAAGACGTGAACCTCGTGGCCTCTTGAGGCGAGAGAGGTGTAGAGAGTGTATGCGTGACGCTCCATGCCTCCGGGGATTGAACCAACGGGCCATGATTTGCAGAAGACAGCGAGTTTGAGCTTCTTGGAGATTGGTCCGAAAGAGAGTTTGTTCCAAGGGGATGTTAGGTCTCGGAGATCTCCGGCAAAGGGAGGATTTTCCGTTGAAGAAGTCGCCGGAGTGTGATCTAACTGTGAGAAGAAGATGTAGTAAGAAGTACAGAAGATGAGTACTAGTGTAAAGATTGTTGTGAATCTGAAAGGAAGTGAAGAAGAAGTATAAACTGTTCTTGAAGAATGATTCTTGAATGCCATTTTCTTGGTTTACTCTCTCTTTTTTTTTTTTTTTTTTGTGTTTGTGTGTGTGTGTGAATCTGATTGCAAGTATTGAAGATGATTCTTTGCTTATAAATCGGATCTTTCTCGAGTTTTAATTTCAGATTTCGATTCTCAATGGAAATGCACATGGCTGAGCTACTTTTATATGATTTATAAGTCAAATCTCTGTGTGTTAAGTCCATGGGTGGGAAGTCATTTAATGGTTTAACTATGAATGTTCAATTAATGCGTATACACTATATAGTATATTCCAGTTAAAAATAATTTATTGACAATTATGCAAATTAATAAAAAATAGTGTATGAACATATTAAATTGTCTCTCTTGAAATTAAAATTTTGGTGTGTAAATACATTAAATTGGTTGTGACACTTCAACATTCAAAAGTTTAAATGATTGTAAAATTGACATGTCACCATAACAATATGAAAGTATCTGTTACAAATATTTTTTTAAATGTATTGGAGATGTGTATATTCAAGTTAAAAGTGATTTATTAACAATAATGCGAATTGATGAAAATTATATAATATTTTGCAAATAAATCTATTAATGTAAATCTTCAAAATGCAATTTGAATAGCAAATACTCTCTCTGTTTCTAAATAAGTGTCACTTTAGCTTTTTCTTTTTGTTTCAAAATAAGTGTCACTTTGCATTTCCAATACAACTTTTCACATATAATCTCGTTCTTACCATTTTAAATAACTAATAGATGTTTTTTTTAAATTATTTTTATTCAAATAATTAAATATTAAATGAGGCTATATTAGTATATTTTTCTATTTTCTTAATCTCCGTGAAAAGTGTCAAAATGACACTTATTTAGAAACGGAAGGAGTAGTAAATACAAATAGAATTGTTAGACATAAATCTTGGTAACAAAACATTTATTGGTTGTAAAATTGACTATATAATAATTTTATGTTGTAATAAAATAAATCAATTAAGAAAACAAAGTCAAATCTCTTTAAATAGACTGGGATCTCATCTGTGACTAAACCGTGTACAAGCATATGTTTTTTCTTTCCGGTTAGTTCCGGTTTGATATTTACTCGAGACACGTAAGCGTTATTACACAGTAACACTTTACACATGTGTTATTCCCCTAGTTTATCGGGTTCCTGAAGCGCGTGGACTATAGCACGTGTGTCTACGCTATTCTCGCGCCGCCGCGCGACTCACAATTGCTTCCTAGGGCTTCGCTTACCGTTCAGAAATTTGTCAACGAGGAGAATGGCGTCTCTCACCGGCGGTGGAGTTCCGAAGGCGAAGCATAAACAGAGCGACAGTGGCAACAAAAGCCAAAAACGACTGAAGCCCACCATGTCGGCGAGACAGGACAGGCCGTCGAGTTCGCTTGGGTCAGAGGATAATCATCGCCAGGTGACGAAGATAAGTCTGAACTCACTTTCAAAGCTTGAAGTCAGGAATTTGAAGCGGAAACTAATATCTGAGCTGGATAAAGTCAGGAGCTTGATCAATCGAGCTAACAACATCGTCAGAGACTTTGGTCTCGGGGTCACGGAAACGCCAGTGCCCGACAAGAAGCTGAAAACATCAAACACTGGTAGTAACAAGGGTGGAGACAAAGATACGGTTCAGATTCTAAAGAACTGCAACAGTTTGCTTACGAAGTTGATGAAGCATAAGTTTGGATGGATTTTCAACACACCAGTGGATGCGGTTAAGCATGGTTTACATGACTATCACACTATAGTTAAGAAGCCTATGGATTTGGGGACAGTGAAGACTAAGTTGAGTAAGAGCTGTTATAAGACACCCTTGGAGTTTGCTGAGGATGTGAGACTTACTTTTAACAATGCAATGCTGTATAACCCTGTGGGGCATGATGTGCATAGTATGGCTGAGTTTTTGTTGAAAACGTTTGAAGAGAAATGGAAGCCGCTTGAAACACAATTTCAGTCTCTTAATAGGAGGCAACAACAAGCTCCTGTAGAGCCATTACCATTACAAGCTCCTATACGTCCTACAATAGTTGAGAATAGGACTTTGGAGAGAGCAGAATCTATGACAAACCCAGTGGAGCCTGCAGCTCTAACTGTTTCCCCTGAGAAGCGTGACGAAGAGGCATGTGGAAATAGGGACTTGACGTTTGAGGAGAAGCGGAGACTTAGTGAAGACCTTCAGGATTTGCCTTTTGACAAGCTAGAAGCAGTTGTTCAGATTATAAAGAAGAAGAATCCGGAACTCGCTCAACAAGACGATGAGATTGAGTTAGATATTGATAGTCTTGATCTCCAAACGCTTTGGGAGCTTTACAGATTTGTGGCTGAATATAAGGAGAGCTTGAGCAAGAAAAGTGTCCAAGAACCGGTGAGAGCAAATGACTAATTGCTATTCACTTTCCTTGCTTTTACCATATTAACTGGTATCTAGACTCTAATGATAATCTTGTTTCTTCTTTCTTGGTCACAGACCACTCTAGTAACTGGCCCTGAATCGCCAAACGTTACAAAATTAGGTGAGATTTTAGTTCATGAGTCCTATATTATTAGTCTTTTAGCCCCACTGCACTAGTTTAATTTGGTTTTTGACATTTTTAGGACATGTGGCATCTCCAGTTCGGCAAGAAGTAAATGCTGGTGGATCAAGTAGCTCTAACAGTTCTAGTAGTGGATCAGGCTCGTGTTCTAGTGGTATATGTTGAGACTTCTTCTCCCTTTGTCAGCATCACATCTCCAAACAAGCTTACTTGCGTTCCTCTTTCCTTTTGTAGATTCTGACAGTGACAACTCAGGGCATGGACCTGATGTCGGCAATTAACCAAGATTAAGAAAGTATCTAGCATAGGTGGGAGCCATTGTGTTGTCCTTTTCAAACTGTGTCTCTTTTGATAGCAAAGCTTTGTGGCCTTTTTGTAACTTTTCTCACATCGGATTGTTTCTGTATCAGGATTATTGTTAACTGTACAGAAATGTGAAAACATTTTGTTTGGGGGCTTGTCATCAAAGGAGCATGCTTGTTCTGTACTTCTAAACTGTTTTCTGGTCTTTTGTTTGGTGATTAAATGAATCATGAAGATAGTTGGTGATGTTCTAAGCAGATCCTTACGAAAAGCTTGTAGTGTTTGGTGTTAAAAAACAAGCAGCCAACTCGTGAAGATAAAGTATTTCCTGAGCCTGAAGAGGTTTCTCAATTGATTCCTCCTGACATGCTTCAGAATGATATCCCTCTTACAATTCTTTTCAAGCTTTGACTCCACTTGAGATCAAATGAGGAGTTTGTTTGAAGATGATGATAATGATGCGAAGAACAAACGGTGGACGAGTTGCTGGAATAGGTTACTCGCTCATTAAGGAACAAAAACTCATCATGGAAACAAAGCTTTCC
>CAJHQP010002794.1:0-78326 GCA_905132765.1 Moricandia arvensis | reverse complement strand
AGATTCTGTAGTATATCTGCGTCAAAAATCACATTCCACGCGCCACTCGATGTACTGATGATTATTGTGATGACATATAGATTTATTATAGGCAGATGAATATTTCTAAGTTCGTCCAGAGAACATGTAGCATGAAGTAGTGCGTAGATCTCGATATGAAAGGTATTATTTAAGTTCATAAGCCGAAGGGAGAATGGTATGCAATGAATATAGAATCGTTTGGTTTGTGACGACTCGTATATAGGACCACCGGGTATTACAGATAAAGTCCATGATCTCAAAACCGCTAGTTTTGAGGACATCATTGGAGCATTTGAAAACCTACGAGGAACGTGTTGCGGAAGAAAAAGAAGACACACCAGACAACCAGAGTAAAAATCGATTTATGCAAACACTGAAGCTCAGTCTCAACAATACCATCAACAAAACCGTTACTTTAATGGATATTATAGAGGCAGAGGACGCAGAGGTCGTTACAACAATAAAAGCTGAGGTCGGTCTTACGACGACTTTCATATGTCAAAGATTACGTGTTTCAGATGTGATAAAAATGGACATTTTGCGTCCACCTACCCCGACTGGTTACTTAAGTTACAAGAAGCACTTGAAACAAAAGATGATGACACATGTGAAGCTGAAGAGTTGATTGTACATGCACTACAAGAAAAAAATCATTCTTAGCACGAGGAAACCGCTATCATATGCCTTTGATAGCATAGTATTAACCGCTATGTCTTCCCCAGCTATAATAGGTCTTCCTCTTGTTATAGCGGTCTCCCTCTTGTTATAGCGGTTTTGGACATGCTATTATTGAGATGGTATATGATAGCGATATTTTGTATGCTATTATATTGTTTACACTATAATAGTGTTGTTTACGCCTTCTACGTTTTCTATTTCAATAGCATAACTCGAAGGCTATAATAGTTTTTCATATTGTAATATGAGTTGATTTAAGTTTCTATATTACAACGGTTTTATAGGTGCTATTACTTAATGGTCAGTTTTTCATAGATTTTTGGATTTGTTATTAGTAGTTCAATATACCACAACCTGCTCGATTTGTATTAAAACACACACACACACACACACACACACACACACACACACACACACACACACAATATATATATATTGAAACACACAACCTGCAACATTCATTGAAAAGAGATACCAAACTACAAGTCTCAATCAAAATACTAGTACAAACATTCATAAGTGCATCACTTAGTCTAAATTATCCAAGCAGAAAGAGTAGTACATTAGACCTGATAGTAGTTAACATAAGATCACTTTTTTCTTTGGCCATGCAATACAGGTGCCAAGTGCATCTCCCATATTCTCAATCTGAGTAGATGGCCACCAAACCTCTGCCTTATTCACTTTCACCACATCAATCCAGAGTTTAGCTCCTTTTGGTCCCAAGGGAACAAGGTGAACTGTAATGTCCGGGTTATCTGAAGCCCAACATCCTTCTGTAACCACTCGCTTCTTTCCTTTAATGGACATCAACTTGCTTTTATGATTCTCTTTACCAGCTTCTTTTTGAATCTGACGCTAACAATGTTTGCAAGACAAACCAATATATTTCAGTGAATAAAATAAGGCAAACAACTACTTCATACTATGTACAACAAATGTACCTATGATCTTGGAAGGGGAGAAGATGGTTGTGGTTTAGTAACGGTAGCTTTTGGAGAATGATTGCTTGATTTAGAATCTGGTGATGCAGAAACGTAGCAGCTGTTGCAGGTTGTCCTATAGGAGAAGAAGCTTGATTGTGAAGAGGAGATCTACAACTTGATGACTCTGTGGTGTTATAGAACACACACTTATTGGCAGGTCATCCAACAAAATGCTTAACAATGTCCCTAAGGTGAGGCATTTCAGGCCTAGGTCTCCACATAAATGTATCATGAACATGAACCACATCGACAAAAACTTTTACTGGCATTTGATCCAAGAGGAAAATGATCCACCAAAGCTTTCAGTTCTTTACACTGCCAACGGCCTTCAGCAACAACTTCTTCATCAGTAGACCACAGTGATAAAAGTTTGCAGTTGTTCATAGAAGTGGAATTTCGACTCTACCATACAAAGACAATCTAAGCATTGTTAATATCCTTAGAGGAACATAAAATCCAATAATAAGGTAGACAAATAAGAAATCTTACCCTTAGAGGAATATCTTCAGTAAATATCCCATCGTTTGACATAATACATTTACTGGCAGACCATGCAATCATCTCCCCAACGGCGTGCTCAACAGTAAACATACCACTAGCAGGTCTCCAAAGAAATGCATCTGATTTGATTGCAGTCTCCACCAATACCTTAATAGCAAGAGGGCCTAAGGCGATGTCATTCACAAAGTCCTCCTATTTAGATGAAATAATCTCTCTCAACAACATTTTTCATCTGAACCAGACCAATCAACCAAGACACACTTAGGTTGTGCTCTTTTGTTAACACTCTACATAAAAATATTATTTAAAACCATCAGCAGATACAAAGCAAAAAAGTTTATAAAATGAACAATGATTACGTACCTTTCCTCTTGCAGTAGTTGAGTTTTCCCTATTTCAGGTTTCTGTTGCAACAACAAAAAACAGATTTCAGATTCAAGAAATCAGAATATATATTTTTGAGTAAAGCTAACCTTATTATTAATTCTAGAAATTTCAGATTCCAACTCGAAGACTTTGTTCTGCAATTTATATTGCTTCTCTCCCATTTCAGCCTTAAACTGGTTTGTTTTACCCCCAAATGACCATGATGATCAGGTCCTAAAAGAGCTGTAAGAGGATCTAGCTTGGGTTTGTTGAATTACTATAACTACCAACCAGCTCAGCTGCTTTTTTTTCTGGCAACATAGAAACATGTTAACAAGCTAATATAGAAGACAAACCATTTGAAGCCAAAACATGACAATTTACAAACTTCTCCGCTGGTAACTGTATTGACTGGTGTACCATCCTTTTTTGTGCGTGACTTGACCCGCACCTTTAACCTACTAACATGAGATGGATCTCCACACTCTTGTTTGTGATGCAAAAAACAAAAACGATTAATATGGAAAGATTTAAGTGATCAAAGCAAAGAGTTAAGGGAAGGAATAACACCATATCTTTAGCCAGCCTAACAATTCCTCTACGGCTACAAGTGTGAGGTATTTGTTTGTTCCTCCTCTCCTTGTATGTCTCATTGACAACCTAGCATACATATAGTGAATATTAGATATTGAATGCAGAAACCCTAATACATTCAGTAGCTTTACCTTAAAGGCTGAGCTAGTTTTGCACTTCACAACTTTTCGCCATTCAAACAGGTGGAACATTCTTCGGTCTCAAATTATTTCTTTCTTGGTTTGTAGCTTTACTCTTTATCTGCGACACTAGTCTTAATTTTGAAGCCCTCCATAAACATCCCAACTGCTTCAAAACAACAATCTTTTGGTAATCTTCGTCAAGCTCGAATCTTGCCTACAATCACATACAAATAAATAAATATTAGGTACCTGAATCAGCTATGTAAATGTGATGTACACGTTACCTGAACAGATTTCCATAGAACCGTTTTTACTTCCTCAGTGACTTTCCTCCAATCATCAAATGTGATTGGTACATGTTCTATTAAGGGCTCTAAGTAGACATCAATGATGTTACATGGCTGTTGTTGACCAGGAATGAGCAAAGTTAGCATGATATTCTCCTTCTTCATACACAGATTTGGAGGTAAGTTATAGTTTACTAACAACACATGCCAACAATTGTACTTATTGTTATGCATGCTGAAAGGATTAAATCCATCCGTAGATAGTCTCAGCCGAATAGTCCTTTCCTCAGCAGCAAATAAAGGTTATTTGTCATCCATTTGTTTCCATGTCACTGAGTCTACAGGGTGTCTGAGTTTCCCATTGGTGCTACGGTTACTAGAATGCCACCTTAAGATTTTTGCCATTTCCTCAGACCTAGGCATCCTCTTGAGCCTCAGAATGATTGGAAAGTATCTTAATACTTTATGCGGGACACCATTTCTTTACCTCACAGTGTGCATGTTTATCTTCCACCTTGAATCCTTGCTTTTCGAACAATTATCAAGGTTCTTCAACTGTCTTCTGAATAGACAGCAATCGTTGACACATGCATGAATTTTTTCATAACCAATATCAAAAGTCTTCAAGAATTTCTTCACATCGTACAATGATGAATGAAGTACGTTCTCCTCTGGTAACATCTCCGGCAATGTCTCCAGTAGATTATTGAAGCTATTGTCAGACCAGCCATTCTGCGTCTTCAATCTAAATAATGACACGATGGCAGATAGCTTGCAATGGTTTGCACAGCGTGGATATAATGGTGTTTCAGCATCTTCTATCTTGGCTAAGAACTCATTTTCTTCCCTATCTTCTACCTCTTCCATCTCGCAGAAGTCAGAACAACCATACTTAGTCTCAAAAGCTCTGTATAACCCAACAATCTCTTCATTCATCTGATTTACTTTCATCCCATGTTCAGCCGCCACAGAGCTCAATTCTCCATGATGATACCAGTCATTACGCCGCTTGTAATCCTCATCCATTCCCCGTCTGACAAGGTGATCAACTACATCAATGGCTGAATAACGATCTACATTGCGCCAGTCTTTACAAGGGCAAATGATCAATTGACTATCTTCTTTACCAGCAGAAACAGTTCGGACAAAGTCCCAAGCACCTTTTTCATAAGCATGATCAAGTCTGCAATTAAAAGAAAAGAAACAAATCATTTCAACTCTCCAATCTCAACAGAAAACTTTACACGCATATATATATATATATATATATATATATATATATATATATATATATATATATATATATTTCATACCTGAAAAAATTAACCCACGCCTTCTCCAACATTGTATGATCTTTCCTTTAACAAAGTCGTTACAAACACAAGAAGAGTCACATATAACAAAAATTCTGAATACTACTCAAACTAAGCATAAAACACATCACTTAAAGATAAATCAGGAAGTACACAAATCTAACATATACCAGTCGCAAGCAAACCACACGAATCAAACATATATAGCTCAATCAACACCAAAGTAATGTAATAACTAGTTACAGCAACAAAAAAGAATGAAGGAAACAACTTGTCTTGTGGTAAGGAGATAACGATGTCTTGTGGTGCTTGATTGACCCCCGAAGAGAAGAGAAATCTGTTAAGAATTTGAAAGAAATTAAAATTAATAAGTCAAAACTGAAACAAAGCTTAAAACCGAGGAAACCCAAAATATATAAATCTTAATGAAAGATTCCAGCAAAACCCTAAATCTGAACCGAAGCTTGAATTAAACCAAAACTGAAACAAAGCTTCAAACAAACCCTAAATCTCTAAGAATCAAACCCCAATCGGGATGAAAATTAAACCCGACTCAAGATGAGAATCAAACCCGACTCGGGATGAGAATCAAACCCGACTCGGGATGAGAATCAAACCCGAAAGCGAGATGAGGCGAGGGAGTGGAGATCAAAATCGAAATAAAGATGAGAAGGGAGTTGACCTCAAAATCGAGATGAGAAGGGAAAATCAAGTTCCTCTTTGAACCAAATCGAGTTGAGATGCTCGAGAGAGAGTGTTTTTTTTCAGATTCCTTTTTGTCATTTTTTTCAACCTTACTTAAAGAGAATGGGTTTTGTTAAGATGGAAAACCGGAATAACATTGGCGCTTATTAAGTATTCGCGGTATAAGTTATTTTCGATTGCCGTTCACTAATTTTTGCAAAATAGCAGTGTTTAACTGCTGTTAACATAAACCAAAAACACAAATTTGAGTCTCCATAGTACTTTAGAAAACACTGCTATCATATTATGCTATCAATACACGTTTTTTGTAGTGATGAATTTGTATGCCTCACATGAGAAGAATGTAAAGCCGAAAGAATTTGCAAGAAGCTTGGATAAAGAAAATATATGGTATCTAGACAATGGAGCAAGTAACCATATGACTTGAAATCGAACGTACTTTGAATCTATAAACTAATCAATCACAGAAAAAGTGAGTTTCAGTGATGACTCTCGCATAGATATAAAAGGTAAAGGCTCGATTATGTTTCATAGCAAAATCTGTGGAAAGAAAATCATATCCGACGTCTACTTCATAAAAGATATAAGGAGCAATATCATTAGTTTGGGGGCAAGCTACAAAAGCTGGTTGTGATATAAGAATTGAAGATGACTACCTTACTGTACGAAATAAAGAAGGAAAGTTAATAACAAGGGCACAGAGGTCAAAGAACATGTTATACAAAGTAGTCATCGATATTGTCGATGCAAGATGCTTACAACTCATGACATTAAGTGATTCAGCTAAGTGGCAAGCTCTGCTAGGTCACATTTTAAGATACTCGATCAGTACAATAATCAAGAAGGAGTTGGTTATTCGAATACTTAATATCGATTTTGAAAAAGAAACATGCTCATCGTGTCTACTTGGAAAACAAGCAAGACACACATTTTCACAAGCAACTTCATATCATGCAACACACTTACTCGAACTTGAACACGGTGATCTTTGAGGACCAATTACACCGTCTACGCCATCAAATAAGAGATACATATTTGTACTTATTGACAATCACTCTCGGTATATGTGGTCGATACTTCTAAAGGCAAAGGCAAAAGAGTTTGATAAGTTCAAAACCATGGTCCGGAAGCGCTACATGATGGGCTAGGGACGATTTGACCAAAGTCACATAACTTACTACACAAACTTAGACCAGTTCATCCACCAACCCGTCCTGCTAAATCAAGGCCTAAGGATTTGCAGCTCGTACCAAGAGTTAACGTTTCCGTTAGATCGAGGCCAAATGCTTTTCAACCCGTACCAAGACCAAACGTTTTGTTAGACCGGACTAGTCAAATATTAGAGTACTCATGATGCATATATAGAACAATCACTTTATTATTTCAAGAAATATTCATACATTGAAATAACTCAAGGCACTGAAATCTACTCCAGAGGTCCTAACTTCCAGCTCCAAGCTACCTAATCATCCATATCTAAAGTTCCCTACAAAAGGGACAAAAAAGTAGGGTGAGTAACCTAATGTCACTCAGTGAGTTGGCGCCTCTACCTTCAACCTAGTGACTACCCCAAACAATCCAAAATAACAATCAATCTTGCCTAAGCATTCAAGCAAAGTGCAAGGCTAACTAATCATTCCCTAGTTAACCATATATACACCTAAGTTCAATACTCATGTAGTGTTAGACACTTAGACTCGACAAGTATCATTAACATTCAACCAACAATCAGACAAGAACATGATCGGCCAATCAATGATACTGCATAACCTTTAATATCCACCACCCTTCATAAGCAATCACTCAAACATATAACTGCCAACTTCGAGTCTGCACTAACAAAACAGACACCAAGCCTAATCCGGTACCTGAGCCGGAATTAGGTCTTACTGTTAGAAACCTGCAAGACAACCAATCACCAATATTGAATCATAATAATATGAACCTAACTAACCACTACTCTATTCCAATTTATAACAATGTATTTCAGTGTTAACACTCACACTAGGATTCCATAGTCTTTTTCTCGGGCCCAGATGACTTCATGTTTCTCCTAAACATCAGCAATATCCTCTCTCCTTACTACAAAGGCTAGAAGAAGGAACTTTCACCCAATCGTGGCCCACAATTATTCGGGTTCACCGTGCGATAGCCCACAGTCATCCGAGTCACTTTCATACATTATGGTAAATATCAGGCCCTATCAATATATTTCTGAAATTCTGAGCAAGATAATGAATCAGACGATGAAGCATCAATTGATACCCAGACCAATACATCGATCACGGTGTTAACCAACAGTCGATTGATACCCACCCTTTGACATTGATCGATGACAACCTGACCTAGGGCATTATACGGCTAACCCAGATTACAACGAATCTTATCTAGAAGAAGAAGCAATCAAGTACCGCGCTCTGCACTAGAGGAAGCTGGTAATTTCACAGGATCTGATAGAAGATATCTCCAGGAGATTGGATGGACATATCCACACCCACAGATAACATAATTGGCTGGCTACACAAACACATTGACCAACCTTCAGGAGAGGATGAGTCAAACTGAGATCACAAATGAGAATATGGATAGCCAAAGAACCAGATGTGAAGAATCAATAAGAAGCTTCGTTGATACTTGGTTCCAGATGATCAAAGACGATATGGACATTTCTTTTCCAAAATGTGATACTTTACCCCCATCTTAGTCCAAAAAGTGCTATACGTCAAGTAAATAATTACAACCAATCGTTGAGTGGGAGGCAACCCACTATTAGGTATATTTTAAATTTATTCTATTTTCATGATTTTATTAATTTTCATATGTTTCTTTATTTCGTAAAAAACAGGAAGATCGAGAACCAAGCCATCGGTCTATTACGGAGCACAACCAGTGGTCGATACTGATCACCATCGGTCGACATCATGACATTACCATCGATCGACACTTGTAACTAAGTTTAGTATTTTCGTCTGTCCTTATTACTTTTACTTATGTTTTATTTTTCTCACCTAACCGAGACGAGATAACACTAGGAAAGTTTATTTAAGTATGGGGGAAGTTTACTGGTATTGCTTTCTATTTTGAGTTTATTTCTATGTGTTTAATTGAGCCAGTAAATGAATTATGATCAGATTTAAAATTTTACTTATTATCTAACCATTCTATAGCACAAGTGTAGATTTGTTGATTGCAGAGAGTACTAGCGATACCAAAGTTGATCATCCTGCCACTATATCACACTTGCTTAGAAATTTTGAACAAAGCGAAGCTAACCAACCTAATTTGACTTATTTTCTTACTTTGGGGTTTGGCATACTGATATAGCCTATCTATTACCGGTTTTAGACCATGTTATAGACTATATTTAGGGTCTGTTATGTGTGTCTAGGATATGTTTTGAGGTCTTTAAAGGTCCAGGTACGTTTTGGAGATATATGGAGATACTTGGATCTTTTGGAGAAATTGGAGAGGAATAATCCACAGCTGATCATTGAAGAGAATTGAAGTACCAAATTACCATCGATCGACGATACAACATTTGCGTCGACCTAGTTCAGAATTATCAAAAAATTGATAAAATAACTAAGACGGGTCTTGACATGTTGCACATCTGCCATGTATCGATGTCCAATTCACAGACAACCGACTTCAAGCCCAAGTTAGAGACATGACACAAGATTAAAAGACTACCCTTGGACGAGTTTTTGACCTAGACTTTAGGGTTTTATTTATACTTTACGTATTGCAGCATGCTAAGTGTGCAAGAGTTATGGGGGCAAGAGTTTGTCTGTGGTGCTAAGCATTTTCTAGTTTATTCTAAGAGTGCTTTTGGAAACCCGCAATATTCTATCTATGTATTTTATCAGATTACTATTGTTACTTCAAATTATGTCTGAGTAGTCTTCAACTAGGTTTAGGGTTTATCAATGTACTGATGGATTAGCCAAACAGTAGAATTGTTAAGGGTCATTATTAGATCTAACAATAAAATTGTGTTTATTGCTTGTCTTTTAGAGTAGCTAACTAGAATCCTGATAATAGGATAGTTTAGGCGCAAGCGAGAGCATAGTCTACTACCGGAATTTATTATGTTGAGCTAGGTTGCTAGAAACAAACGAGAGTTGATTTAACCAATCTAGTGAACTTATCGAATTAGGTCCATAACGCTTGACTCAAGAAACCATCGATGCGATGCAGGATCATTGCCATCGATCGACGGTCATTCCGTGTCAAACAAGCAAGAGCTGAGACATTGGACTTAGTCAATAGATTAGGCGCGCGTGCGAGAGATGGTGTCTTTTACATTAGATTTCGAGTTCCATGATTCAATACCTTTAACCTCTATCTACTATTAATCCACTTGCATGAAACCCTACATCTAGCATATTTCATATTTACATTATTAGCATATTTCCATATTTACATTACTAGCATATTTCCATATTGTATCTATACCCTTCCCAATAAGGAATATTTCCTTGAACCTTTTACTTGCTACCAATATATATAGTTACCTAGCTTAGCCTTTAGAAATAAGAAATCTAGTCGTGCCATTGTTCTCTGTGGATTTGATCCTTAAGTACTACACTTAATCTCTCTTGAAAAGAGTATTATTATTTTGTGTTTTTAAAACAAGGTTTAATTTGACTGATGTTTGTTTAGGATATTATTACCCTATTAAAACATAAAAAGACACCCACGTCAAATTTTGGCGCCGTTGCAGAAGAACATTGATCGCCATTATATATATTTCTAAGACTTAGTCTAGGTTTGTTACTTTCAAGGTTACTAATTTTCTTTTTTCTTTGTTTTTCAGGTGCATGCAAAAGAGTACCAGGAGCAACAAAGGACAAGACTTACTGTTCTCTGACCCACAGCAACTCGAACGCACGATCCGCAAAGAAAGACGACACGCCATTGATCGACGGCATACCTTCAGCATTGACTTGATACATTTAGAAAAAACATTGACCGACATCAATACTTCAACCATCGACCGAATACATCTTTATGGACAGCATCCAACCGACATCAGAAACTTAACCATCGACCGATACCATATCTCTAGCATCGACCGATATTGATCACTTAGCATCGATCGACAGCCATCTCATCCGCATCGATCGACGACAGCAGACGAGTTCAGAATGGTTGCGCCTATAATTGTGGTTCAGAATCAAAATGGAGACTTGGCATGAACTCAACGGTCATCTTGCGTAATGCAGCAGGTCAAAGGATAGACGATTAAGGGACTGTAATCCCTGATACAGAAGCAGAAGCTAATGCCCAAGTTACCAGAAGTGGCAGAAATTTTCAAAACCAACCAGGAGACCATGGATCGAATTTATGTTTGACAAGATACTGAGGGAACAACAAAAGATTATTGTGGACTTTCAATGAAATGTTAGATTTTCGTGTACCTACACCTAAACTCAAAAATCAAAGATATCAGCATCTGTGAGGAAAAGTTGGAAAATCAGATGACGCATAAGAGTGAACCCTTACGAAATAACGAAGTTTATGGTCAAAGAAGAAGAACATACTGGGCAGAAGTATCACGTCAATGATGTGATTGATGAATGATTTTTGGGTAGAAGTCAAGAAAGAGAAGCCACACAAGAAAGGAAATCCGAGTTCGTTGATCAGATCACGAAAGCAATCGATCGACCACAAGCTACTATGAATTGATCGACAGTTCTTGTCAACTCGATGGAATCAGGGATAGCTTCACGGGTCGTTCGATGCAAAGGTCGCACAATCGGATGGACTGGTAACCCTGTGACAAAACGAGTTGATAGACCAAAGGTCACGGATACTTATAACTCCAAAGCCACAAGAGGGATTCATCAGGGCCTATCATAGTCGATAAAGCTGCCAAGGACATACTAGGAGGGAGCCAAGAATCATTCTAAAGAAGAAAAGTGATTATGGGATGTTTGTGGTTCCATGTCAGATCAAAAACCACTGTATTTCCAATACCCTATGGCGACACCGGATCAATCAGTGAACACCATACCCAGAGCTATATAAGAGAAGTTAAACCCTCATAATAGAGACTTCCCAACGATTCTTTCATCTTTTGGACTGTTTTCTAGAGGGGACTCAGGAGGTATATGCAGAGATGTCCCACTGCGAATTTAAGATGTCCTAGTCCCCACTAGACTTTCATGTGATGGACATCAGGATAGATTGGAACTCTTCGGCACTACTTGGGAGAGCATTCATGGCTACTGTGGGAGCCATATGCGACATGCAGTTAAACAAGTTGTATCTATATCTAATTGATAAAAATATCTTTTATGAATCTATTAAAAATAAGAACAAGGCTACCCCTGATCGAATTTTGTAAATGATGCAGAGCTTTGTGGCCACATGTTTCTGCGATTACGAGTGTAATGAGGAAATCGGTCGATGGAGGCATCGATCGATAGCCAAACCCCTAGCATCGATCGACAGTCTTGCACATCAGAAATCGATCGACACCCACCCTTCAAAATCGATCGACACCCATACCCCAAGAAACGAATCCCCACCCACCATGTTGTTTACCGATTACAACCCTAGCCCACCAAGAATACGATGAACATTACAGACAAGAAGAGATGATCGAGTACCGAGGGCTTTCTATGGAAGAATTCTGGAGTTTTTCATGTTTCACATGAACCGGAGAAATCGACATTGATTGACGGAACCCATATGCCATTCAATCGATACTGAGCACAAAGCAGAACCCGAACATGATTCACCAGAAGAAACACGATAGGAGAAGCTGGATATTTACAACCAGATGAGTTCAGTATTATGAGGGATCCAGATGGTCAACGCAAGAGCTATCAATGGCAGAATTCTAAACGTCACGAAGGAGGAATGTAGCAGATATACTTGCAATGGCCAACGGAGCTGGGAAACCTTTTGGCACGGGGTCTGATTATCGAGCATCGATCGACGGTATACATTAGCCCATTGATCAACACCAATTGGGCATGCCAAGGATATAGTGAAGCCTCCAAAGAGTATGACTCAGATTATGATGAGAATGAACCTGGCTGGGTAATGAACGCAGAGAGTAGGCAATCCAACATCAATAATCGGCCTATTTTGCCATCAAACCACATCAAACGTAAACCAAACCCTTCAGTTGAACCAGATGAGTTTGGAATTTTCAGAGATGTCGGAAGGACGTGCACAAGGTCTTTGTGGGAAAATTATAACTCCACCTAAGAAAAGATATAGCAGACGCCCTTCTAATGGTTGAACGATCAGGAAATTTCTTTGGACAACCACAACTGCCATCGATTGACGCATAGGTACCAGAATTGATCGACAACGAGGAACAGAAGCAGGAGACATACAGTAGAGCAGAGATGGATGATATTGTGCATGAGATGTAACAAAGCTCAAAAGATGTCACTGGATGATTTCTTAGGAAAGAGAGAGACTTTAAGCTAAAGAAACCACTTTTTTTTACCCCTTTTGATGAGAGATTATGAACAGAAGGCTTCGAGAAAACTCGCAGGTCACCTCCTAAAAGTCAACTTCCTTTCTTTTGATGATGTCTACTATCCTATTGGTAAATGCCTCACGAATTTAACTATACGCATGGATGAGAAGAAGCAAGACATGGATACTTTTCAGAGACAACAGGCGAGTAGACCAGATGGAGTGACATCGATCGACGACAACCTTACGCCATCGATCGATTACTGAGTTCAACAGAGAGAAGTTCGCGGCAAAAGACTACTTAGAAGAAAGGTTCTCTGATATTTCTTTTGTCTCAGTGCCTGATGAAGGAAGATGTTCTCATGCAACTAGAGGAATGTCAGACAGCTACAGCTGCGCAGACTTCGATGCTCCGAGCAGCAGCAGTGTTGAAAATTAGCAAAGTAAGAATGCAGTCAGCTAGACGGTTACTGAAGGAGATCATGAAAGAAAGATATGAGATTGTTCAGAGGAGATGAGGCCAATCAGAAACTTCAGTTGGTACATGGTTTCAGAAGAGCAACGAAGATGTAGCCAGCTTGTTTTCCAAGTGTTGAGTCAACATCGCGGCTTTCTAGTCAGATCATTCACAATGTCGAGCTTAAGAGACTCTAACAAGCGCTGAGTGGGGAGGGCAACCCACTGTTTAGTAAGTTTTAATTAGTTTTTTATTCTTCATTTGTTAATAATTTTCGTATTTATTTATTTCAGATTTATTATAAAAAAAGATTAAAAAATCGAGGAAGACAATCTGCATAGAGCATCGACCGACAATTGATCACTTGCCGATCGACAGAGTAAGCAACACATCGATCGAGTAGGCACTTAACAGTGTTGATCGACGGTCATCATCAGCAAGCAATTGTGTCAGTTTTTCCTTGTTTAAAATTGGTCCTTATTATTTATTTCTCCCCCAATCTCAAAATGTATAACATTGACGATAGTGTTGTTTAAGTCTGGGAGATGTATTACTGATATTGTGTTTTATTTAAAGTTTTATAAGAAATAGAACTTACAGGTCTAGCATCGATCCGACACCTATATCCAACCATCGTCCGACGCTCTTTTACAGAGAGAGGTATCGAGTTTTATACTTAAGGCTAATTACTTATGATTTAATTTTTCTAACCATCCGGGGCGAATTACACTGGGGGACAGTGTAATTTAACTCTAGGAGAGCGTTCGTTAATGATATTTGATTGTTTTTGAGTGTTATTTATATCATATATAAGTTTTTTCAAAAGTTTTATTGAGTCAAGAAGAGGACTATGATCAAGATTTATTATTGACTAACCATGCTATAAGCACCATTCTTAGAAGGTTATTTGCAGAGATTAGTAGAGATACAAAGTGAATCATCCTGCCACTATATCACACTTACTTAGAAAGTTTGGAAGGAACCAAAGCTGATTTCCAACACTATCTGACATTATTTGCTTGTTTTCGGGATTTGGTAAGACGTTGGGATCGGATTCCTTCTGAAAATCGGGAAAGTAAAAGTCTGTGTGCTTTTGATTCCCCTCTCTCTCCCCTCAGACTAAAAAGGAGTCGAACAGGATTTGGGGCTACAACTATTAAAGTTTGATTCATATGATCCTAGAAAGATATAAAGGTAAAAAGAAGTGAGCATGATCTGGTGCGGAAAAACCATTAGGACTTGATTCATGGAAGCCTATCCAATATTCCCAGTCAATTAAATAAAATAAAATGATACTCTCAAAAAGAAGAGAGACATTGACTAAGAGAAGTGAGAAGAGAGAGAGGAAAGGAATCAGAGAAGACTACCTGTGTGTTCAGATACTTGCAGAGATAAGAGTCCATGGTGTCCCTTGATCGATACTCCCAAGGTAAGGCCTACACCTTTATTTTATGCAAAGAAATGAAATCATTAGAGGGGCGAGTCAGACTAGTATTCGCTAAGTGGCTTGTAGAATGGATTTGGTTTCTATACTAGGATATGGTATATAAAGTTTCTCTGTGATTGGCTTGATAGGATGTGGTTGCAATAAAGCAAGGTGACATTTATACCTAGACAATATGTGAGTCTTCGCTTTTCAAAACATCTTTCACAGGCTTCTTTTCTTGAAGACAAGGAAAATGTTAAGGTCTGGGGAGTTGATATAGCCTATTTATTACCAGTTTTAGACCATGTTATAGATTCTATTTAGGGTCTGTTATGTGTGTCTAGGCTATGTTTTGAGGTCCTTACAGGTCCAGGTACGCTTTGGAGATATATGGAGATAGTTGGAGCATTTGAAGAGGAATACTCCATTTCTGATCATTGAAGAGAATTGAAGTACGAGATCACCATCGATCGACGATACAAACATTGGCGTCGGACCGATGTTACATGACCAAGATTGATTGATGTTGCATATCTGCCATCGATCAATGTCCAATTCCGCAGACAACTGACTTTCAAGCCCAAGTTAGAGACATGACACAAGATTACAAGACTACCCTTGGACAAGTTTGACCTAGACTTTAGGGTTTTATTTATACTTTATGTATTGCACCATGCTAAGTGTGCTAGAGTTAAGGGGGCAAGAGTTTGTGTGTGTGCAAGCATGTTGCCTAGTGTATTCTAACAGTGCTTTGAAACCCCCAATATTCTATCTATGCATTTATTCAATTACTATTCTTACTTCAATTATGTCTGAGTAGTCATAAACTATGTTTATCGTTTATCAATTGTACTGATGGATTAGCTAGACAATAGAATTGTTAAGGTCATTATTAGATCTATTAATATAATTGTGTTTATTGCTTGTGTTCTAGAGTAGCTAACTAGAACCCTGATAATTGGATAGTTAAGCGCAAGCGAGAGCATGGTCTACTACCAGAATCTATTCTGTTGAGCTAGGTTACTAGAACAAACGAGATTTGATTTAGCCAATCTAGCGAACTTATCGAATTAGGTCATAACGCTTGACTCAAGAAACCATCGATCGACACATGATCATTTCCAATCGAATCGACGGTGATTCAGTGTCAACAAGCGAGAGCTGAGACATTGGACTTAGTTAATAGATTAGGGGCGCATGCGAGAGCTGGTGTCTATTACATTAGATTTCGAGTCCCATGATTAAACACCTTTAACCTCTATCTACTATAATCTACTTGCCTGAAACCCTAGATCTAGCAAAATTTCCATATTTACATTACTAGCATATTTCCATATTTACATTACTAGCATATTTCAATATTGCATCTATACCTTCTAATAAGGAATATTTCCTTGACCAGATTACTTGCTACCAATATATATAGTTACCTAGCTTAGCAATTAGAAATAAGAAATCTATTGTTTGCCATTTTTTCTCAGTGGATTCGATCCCTAAGTACTACACTCGATCTCTCTTGACAAGGAGTATTATTATTTTGTGTGTTTACAAACAAGAATTATTTTGATTGTTGTTTGTTTAGGGATATTATTACCCATTTAAAACATAAAAACAGACTCACGTCACATACATTGGATCAGATTCCTCTTACAAGTCTGGAAGGTAGAAGTATGTGTGCTTCTGATTCCCTTCTCTCTCTCTCTCTCTCTCTCTCTCTGGCATCTAATAAAAATATAAGATGAGATGATTTCCTGAAAGATGCAAAGGGGGTAGCGTAAATTACATGTGACCCCATTATTATAATTCAGAAAGGAATGATCACACACTGTGAAAGCGAGGAATGGGTAAACTACCTGTGACCCCATTATTCGCCTAGTATTTGTTAAAAAAAAAAGAAAAAAAAAAGAAAGATGAAATGTATCAACATCATTGATCACTGGATTTATACAAAATATAAAGAGATTCAAAGAAGAGAGATAGGATGGAAGAAAGGGATCAGAGAAGACTGCATGTGAGTTCAGACACTTGCAGGGGTAAGTGTGACACCCTCGATCTAGTCTAAGTACAAGTTGACTCGACCGCGGTCATGCAACAATCAAACAAGAACATGCACAACCAATCACTAGTAACTTAAACCAAGCGAGAAGCCACAATGTGTAAATAAATGATTAACTCAAAGTTCCCATAATAGATCCAGGTACCTAGACCAATCACCTAAGTACACATATCCCATAGGTACAACCCGATGCTTTTCAACCCGACTGAGTAATACCCAATAGGTTAGTTCGTCCGGACAAGGACTAATATCATATGGAAATCATACTTAAAGAAACATTCTTTGATACATTATATAATATTCTTTCAAAGCATCTTACAAAATGTTAAGGATTAATCTCGAGGTTTTCGGTCAACAAACCTTATACGTAAGATATATCAAAACTACTTTGCAGGGATAATAAAACTACCGGTGGCAAGTGTTGTTCCTATCTCGTTGTAGAGTAAAGGTGTCCCGCCTATTGGTTACCTGCATATCAAATGAGTCATGAGTAACTAGTTTCCTCAGTGAGTCTAATCCCACACATATCAGTAATATCCCGAGCAATTCACTCTATTTGTATGCAGTGGAAATATATTCCATAATTATTATAAAATAAATATAAAGCCTATCTTTCCATTGATGTGAAACCTATCTTAAACACCTCAATGTCACCCGCCATTCACTCATATATAAATACAATATTCATATTCTTATAGTTAATAATATACATATATATTAGTACTTGAGAACAAGTACTAAGGCTCGGGAAAACCTCAAGAATTATTCATACTAATTCTTTACTGTTTACACAAGGCAAACACTTCACAATTAAATATAGATCAAGAGACAATACTTAATCAATCAACCATATTTAGTACGCAATCAATGCTATACTCATTCATAACTCATTAATAAACTATCTAAATCACCTTTGAATCCATGAGATCATCTAAGGAAGAACTAGACACGAGCTCAAGATAATCACACTCCACAACTTCAATCCTGATTCAGAATGTCTACAAGGTTACCCGGACTGATCTTCAGACTTCGCCGACCAGCAAGACAGAATACAGCTCTACTTGATGAACCAGGTTTATTCTTCAGGCTTCTCTCGACCACTGACCTGAACAAAGCAGTTCGGTACACAAGATCATCAATCCAAACAGTTCAGTTATGAAGACGAAACTTAAATCAGTTCCTATCAGCTTGGTTCAGGGAAAAGATTAGCAGTTCAGATAAACATCAGACTAAATCAGGATATGAAAAGTTCAGACCATAGGCAGCTAGGCTCAGATCAGTTCAAGACAAGATCAAATCTGTTCGGTTCAGAACATCAGTTATCTGACATTTTGTTTCAAGCTAAACAACTTATATCAATTCAGTTGAAGCTAGTTTCTTCTCATCCTAGACCAATCAGCTAGGTTCAGGAAATTTAGATTCAGGACAAGATCAGTTCAGTTCAGCTTAGTGCTTAACATTTCACATCAGTTACCTAGTGGTTTAAAGAAATTAATTTAAACCAAAACTAAACAAACTGAACCGAAACAACAACTAAGAAAAGTAATCCGACCAAGACCCTAGCTAAACATGATCCAGTTCTGATAAGGTACTGACTGAGGCAAGGAGATGAAGCTTACCCAAAATCCAAACGGTTTGATGATCACAAATGGTTCTATTCTCCAAGGTTTTATCACAGGGAGATGATAATAGATTAAGCTAGGCAAATAGATTAATATGAAGTAAATAAAATATAGCAGATGATTGATTGATTGATAAGTAAACAATAATAATAAATCGCTAGATATAGGGTTTCAGGCAAGTGGATTATAGAGGATAGAGGATAAGGGTATTAATCTTGGAAGTCCATATCTAATGTAAAACACGACCAGCTCTCGCTGCGAGTTCTAATCTATTAACTAAGTCCGATGTCTCACCTCTTGCTTGTTGACACGGAATGACCCGTCGATCGATGACAATGATCCTGCGTCCATCGATGGTCTCTTGAGTCAAGGTTTATGACCTAATCGATAAGTTCAATAAATAACTAAATCAAATCTCATTTGTTTCTAGTAACCTAGCTCAACAGGATTAATTCTGGTAGTAGACCATGCACTCGCTTGCGCCTAACTATCCTATGATTAGGGTTTCAGTTAGCTACTCTAGAACACAAGAAATAAACACAATTCTATTGATAGATCTAATAATCACCCTAGTAATTCTATTTGTTTGGCTAATCCATCAATACCATTAATAAACCCTAAACCTAACAAGAGATTTACTCAGACATGATCTTTAATCAAAGAAATCATAGATGAATAGAATAGATATAGAATATAATCAAATAAGAACCACAAGGAGTTCAGGATAACTCTTAAGGAGTTCCTCCCTTCTCTCCTAACCTAGAACAATAGATAGAATAAAGCTCAGCCGTCAACAATGGCTTAGAAAACTATATAAATAAGGTCCAAACTCGTGCAGGGGTATTCTGGTAACCATGACATCTGGGCTTAAGTAGGTCATAAAAAAAGTCGGGCATGTCTTCTGGTATCACCGTCGATCGATGGTAAGGCTATGCCGTCGATCGACACTCATTCATCCCTCGACAGCTTCTCTCTCACGAGGCAGAAGACCACTCTTCAGTAAAATCAGGCCTAACTTTAGATATAACCGTCCGATGCCTCAAACCGGTGGCATTGGAAAGCTAACTAAAATCTCTATCTTTTACCAAAATATGAACTCAATCTCACCGTGGGAAGATCTCCATTCATAGCTAAACATCTGACGCATCTGCGCAGTTCTGCATCTCTAAAAGCTCCAGAATCACCAAAGTTCTCTAGAACGTACCTGAACCTGAAAATACTATAAAACATACTCCAAGAAAATATAATAGACTCTAAATAGGGCTGATATAATGACAAAATAGTGGTAAATATCAGAGCCTATCAATTCCCCCAGACTTAACCTTTTGCTTGTCCTCAAGCGAAAAAGCCTCTGAAAGAGGTTTTGAAAAGCGGAGACTCACATAATGTCTAAGTATAACTATCACCCTACTTTGTTGTAACCACATCCTATCAAGTCAATATCAGAGAATTTATATACCCTATCATAGTATAGCAACCAAATCCATTTTACCAACAACTTAGCGAATACTAGTCTGACTCGCCCCTCTACTGATTTCATTACTTTGGGAGTATCGATCAAATGATATATGGACTCTTACCCCTGCAAGTATCTGAACACACAAGTAGTCTTCTATGATTATTTCCTCTCTCTCTCTCTCTCTCTCTCTCTTCTCTCTCTTCTCTCTCTCTCTCTCTCTCTCTCTCTCTCTCTCTCTTCTCTCTCTCTCTCTCTTCTCTCTCTCTCTCTCTCTCTCTCTCTCTCTCTTTCTTCTCACTCTTCTCAGTCAATGTCTCCCTTCTTTTGAGGGCATCATTTTTTTTAATTGACTACGATATTTGGATAGGCTTCCATGAATCAAGCCCTAATGGTTTTTGCCACCAAATCATGTTCACTTCTTTTTGACCTTTATCTCTTTCTAGAATCATATGAATCAAGCTTTAATGGTTGTAGCCACCAAATCGTTTTCGACCCATTTTTATCTGAAGGGGAGAGAGAGCGGAATCAGAAGCACACAGAATTTTACCTTGCAGACTTGAAGAAGGAATCTGATCCAGTCTATACCAAGCACCAAAGAACGCTAATAATGTTAGGATTGGCGTTGGAAATCAGCTTCGGTTCCCTCAAACTTTCTAAGCAAGTGTGATATAGTGGCATGATGATCCACTTTTGTTATCTCTAGTAATCTCTGCAAACAACCTTCTAAGAATGATGCTTATAGCATGGTTAGTCAATAATAAATCTTGAGCATAGTCCTCTTCTTGACTCAATAAAAAGTTTTTGAAAACCAAAAATTATATAGATATAAATAACACTCAAAAACAATCAAATAACATTAGCGAACCTCCCCCATACTTAAATTACACTGTCCCCAGTGTAATTCGTCCCTGATTGGTTAGGAAAGACAAATCATAAGTAAAAAGCTTAAGAGAGAAACTCGATACCAGACTGTGTAAAAGAGTGTCGATTGATGGCAGATGGATGGTTGTCGACCGATGGTCATGATCCATGGTCGATCAATGTTTATTATTCATTGTCGATCGATGGTACACCTCAAAGTTTCTAATATGTTCTTTTTTTTTAGTTATAGAAAATTAAACTCAAAGGGGCTGTTCGTTTCTCCATCTGTCATTTACATCCGCATGATCCATTTATGTGATCCATCTAGATGATCCATCCAGATTTTAGGGGTTGTCGTTTCTCCATCTAGATAAGCTATCTAGATGAGTCATCTGAATAGATTTTATGTTCGTTTTCTTTTTTTCTATTTCCATGTAGATGAGTTTAATAAACAAATTACAAATATACCCTTATTTTGAATTTAATCATTGTTTGATACTAATTTTAACTTAAACTAATTTTATTATTTAGTCTAAATATATTATACACTAAAATTATTTAAAATTAGCATTCTGACATTATAAATTATTTTCATAAAAAATTTAATATATGAAATAAATTCAAATTTTACAAAAACTCATAATATTTATGAATACTTAATGTTTTGTGTAATTTGAACAAATGGAAAAACGCATTTTACAGTTTTGCCAGAAACATATTTTTGCGGAAAAATGCATTTTGCAGTTTTAGCGGGAAAACTCGTTTTTGTGGTTTTGGCGGGAAAATGCGGTTTTGGCGGGAAAACGCTTTTTTGCGGTTTTGATGGGAAAACTCGTTTTGGCGGGAAAACACATTTGCGGTTTTGGTAGGAAACCGTGTTTTTGCAGTTTTGGCGGGAAAACACGTTTTTGCGTTTTTGGCAGGAAAATGCGTTTTTGCGGTTTTGGAGCAAAACGCGTTTTTGTGGTTTTGGCGGGAAAAAACGTTTTTGCGGTTTTGGCGAGAAAACTCGTTTTTGCAGTTTTGGCGGGAAATCGCGTTTTTTGTTGGTTTTGGCGGGAAAACATGTTTGTGCGGGAAAACGCATTTTACGGTTTTGCGGTAAAATGTATTTTTTATGGTTTTGGCTATAAAAAAACCTTTTGCGGTTTTTGGCGGGAAAATGCGTTTTTGCTCTTTTTGCGGAAAAATAATTTTTTCGTTTTTTGGCGGAAAAATATTTTTGTGGTTTTAGCGGAGTAATGTATTTTTTATTTTAGTAGGAAATACGGTTTTGTAATTTTCCGTGAGTGAAAATTTATATTAGCTTTAAGCTTAAATTTATTAAATGTATAAGGGGTATAATAGACATTATTACCATTTTGACATTAATCATCTCCATCTAGAATGGTCCAAATTGGTTAAGCCGGATGAACTTTAAATTAAGCCTAAAATTTTAAAGTCATTCAGATGAGTCATCCAGATAGATTGTACTTTTTAGTGTTTAAACAAACAAAACTCTCATCTCCACCAGATGAGTCATCTGGATGATGAAACGAACATGCCAAAATCGAACACAATATCAGTAATACCTCCCCCAGACATAAAGAACACCATCACTAGTTTCTATACATTCTGAGGTTGGTTGAAGAAGATAAATAATAAGGAACAAATTTAACAAGGAAAAATGATATACCTGCTTGGTAGATGCGTGCATCGATCGACACAGTTAGTGGCGATTGATCGATGCTCGGTTTTGATTCGTCGATCGACATTGATAAAGTGTCGATAAATGGTCTGCGCAGACTATCTTCCTCTACTTTTTTTTACCAGAAATAAATAAATACAAAAATTAGTAAAAAATGAAAAATAATATCTAACTAAAACTTACTAAACAGTGGGTTGCCTCCCACTCAGCGCTTGTTTTTAGTCTTTAGCTTGACGTTTTTTAAAACTCTGATTCAGTCCGGATGAGATTGGGAATTTTCTCCAGAACATATCTTAGTGTCCAATATCTTCAGCTTCATCACCCTTTTTGTGAAAGCCTCCACTGACTCTTCTCCTTTGTCTATCATTTCAAAAATAAGGGAGTGCTCGAAGCTTTGCAAACGGCTGCGAGAAGCATCAGCTGCGCACTCTGCACTTCCTGACACCATCTGAGAAGTGGGAAATCAATGATAACCGAGGACCTTCCTTGATCCTTTTTCTCTTCTTCCAATTCCTCTTCTTCTTTCTCCGAGACATGTCTAATCTCGTGGTGCCTCCATCGAAGAGATTATGAAACACTTTAAATTCATTCTGCTCTGATCCATGATGGTGTGTCGACCAACGCTCCAGTGTTGATGTCGATCGATGTTCCAATGGTGGCGTCGATCGACACTCATTCATCCTCTCGACAACTTTTCGCGATGCAGACAAAACACTCTTCAGTTAATCGGGCATAACTTTAGATCTAAACCGTCCGATGACCTCAAACCGGTGGAATTGGAAAGATAACTCAAATTTCTATCTTCCATCTAAAGATCAGCTCAATTTAACCGCGGGAAAGTATCCATCCATAGCTAAACATATGACGCATCTGCGCAGTTCTGCATCTCTAAAAGCTCCATAATCACCAAAGTTCTCCAGAACGTACCTGAACCTGAAAATACTCTAAACATACTCAAACACATATAATAGACTCTAAAATAGGGCTAATATTCATGGAAAAATAGTGGTAAATATCAGGCCATATTAAACACCTTTTAAAAGTTATCAATTCTTTCCCACTAATCCGACGAAGTTTTTTATCTTTATTGGATCCTTTTGTCCACGAACAATTGCAGAGGTCGTGACCTTTATTCGATTCGCACCATTCTTCCTTTGGGCACCAAGTAGCCTAAGAACCCAATGCACATGTTCTAAAACTGCACTTGCTTAACTTCCATAAAAACTTTTTGCTTTCGTTGCCACTCTACCGCATTGAAGTTTTGATCAACACCTCTCCTTGCTCATCTCTCGAATCCGCGATAGTCCTTATATTACTTTGCCCTCGTTCTTCACCATCTATTTCGTTCTTATTTCTGGTGCTACTGAAATCTCAAACCATTTCCTCATTCCTTGAAATATCAGCTTTTCTTTTTCCCATTCAATCTAACTTGCCATCTTTTGCAATCCACGTTTGCTCGGTAATGCACAATAAGTCCATTCTAAGGATTCCAATGTACCATTTACCTAACATGTCCACTCTTTACACCAGCAGTGAAACATCTTGATAAATGACATTCGACTTGAAAATCACCATTTATGCTGCACGACCAAATTTGATCTCGTCCTCGAACTCATTCTTATGTGATCAATGTTGGATGATTTCCAGCCACCCAAAAGAATGCGGACACCCGAAGTCGAACAAAGTTGCATTCACCACCTCACCACTAACAAGTGGATTAACTGCATCCTTACGTCCACCTTGTGAACCCCTAGTACCACGTTTTACTAACAACACACGCGTTCTTGTTGCACTTTCTTCGATCCATTAAGCTTCCAGCAAGTGTGATATACCACCACACGAACATCCAACAATCCATATCGCCTATTGCTCGTACTTTCTACCTTCATATCCGCTCCTTCACTAAAGCTGACCTATCTTGATCCATCGCACACGACTTTAAGAACATTGAATCCTTCTGACCGAACAACCCGCTAATCTCATTTCCTACTTATGAAAAACCCGATTGACGAAACTTTTTCATCTTTAACAAGACATAAGTTAGTTTTCACCAACTTCATGTAACTATCAACCACAATATTGCTTAGCCATTTGCTAAGCAATCCAATCATAAACACATACTAAGATATACCCTAGAAACATAACACCACACATGCTTTGCACGGACATAGACCATCAAGAGCTGTTGGCGAGTTCCATAGTGCTAACCATATAACACTTCGTTAACCTAGTTGAGTCGCAGATTGAGAACAGAAAATGAAAAATTGCCTAAAACGCTCTAAGTGCTAAGTTTTCTGCTGTGTATTTCATCTCCCTTGACTCTCTATCTTGGCATTCTATATATACTCCTCCTAAGGCGGTTCCCTCTTCCTCTTCTGCCCCCGAGTCGTGTTTATCGCTTTGCGGAATATTCCATTTTTCTTCGATCTTCAAGATTATCCCTTGAAACTTAAAATTTATCTTCCGGACTTGACATTACTCTTCTTAAGTGAACAATAGATAAACCATCATAGTATCCTTGGCATCAATCCCATCTAAAACCGTATCTTAGCCGTGTTTTAGACCTTTTCGGGTTGTTTTTTGACTTAAACGTTTTTACGATATTTCTGAGAGAAAGCTTTTGGACGGACGTGGTTTTGTAAGTAGCTCAAATAACTCGTATATTTGAGGAAAATTTGGTGTTAAGTCAACCTTTCCCATTTTATACGAACCATTTGAATTCATACGAGAAAACAAGTCTTTAAGGTTTTTATCGTAAAGTTCCAATGGTAATTCCAATAGAGACGAAACAAGAGACAACGTGATCGAGGTTCAAAAAAGGTATTGATTGAAATTTGAGACGGATGGTGCTGATCTAACTCAGCTAATGGCGATCTGGACGTGGTCGATCCAACACGCCATCATGCGACTTGGTCGCATGATGGCGGGTTGGTCAAGCAGTCTCAACTCGCCTGATGGCGAGTTTTATGAAGACCCTCCAACAGGCGAGTTGGACGAAGACCCTCCAACTCGCCATCAGGAGAGTTGGGGCGAGTTGGTCTTGGTCTGTTCAACTTGTCGTCGGTCGGGTTGGACACTTATGCTTTGGTCATTCCGTTGCTGGATTGTCTTTTTCGGTTACTTGCCGTCAATCTTTTCGAATTTGCACTAGGTTCCAGTTGTGGTTTCCCACACTTTTTGTTTTTCAAATGTTCTTTTGGGAATTTTCAGCCATTAATTCTGTCGTGACCAATTTTTACCCCAATAAATAGCCCCTAGCTTGTTAGAATCGTGACGTTCTTGCGAGCGGTTAGATAGGTTAGATGAGTTAGGCGGTATTAATGGCTGAAAGTCCGCAGATGAATAATAAGTGTTCTTGCCTATAAGTATGTGGAGTAATTTTTCAAATTCTTTACTTGTTTCATTCCACAAGTAGTTCTCTTAAGGTCGAAAGATCTTTCTCTTCATTTCTTTCTTTTATTGTTCTTGATCATGTCGTCAAGCCTGAGAGATTCAACCAAGTCTTTACCTTCTTGCTTCGACCCAGATAGCCTTCATAACCAGGATGGTGGAGTTGCCGCAAAATTCAAATTTGTGGCACACTCCGTTGATCCTGCGAAAGTCGATGCATATTGGATGGCTACGTGAAATATAATGGCTCATCCACATGAATAGTTGTATCCACCCCCAATTTGTACCAAAAGAACCCTGGTTGTCTGAGTCACAGCTTGGCATATGGCGACCTAGACTTGGAGAGCCGAGGTCGCCATATGGCGACCCGGTTTTTGAAAGGCCAGGTCGCAGTATAGCAACCCAGACTTAGAGAGGTCATGTGGCCATATGGTGACCTGGACTTGGGGAGGTAAAGTCCGCATATGGCAACCTGGATTTGGAGAGGTCAGGTCGCCATATGGCGACCCAGACTAGGAGAGGTCTGGTCGCCATATGGCGACCTAGACTGTGTGAGTCTAGGTCGCCATATTGCGACCTGGATTGTACGGGTTCAGGTCGCCATATGGAGACCCGTAACCTTTGTGTGCAGGTCGCGATATGGTGACATGTACCTTGCATGTGCGGGTCAACATATGGCAAACCGTGCTTTGTGTGTGCAGTTAGCCATAAGGCGGCCCGTGCTTTTATGTGTGCGGGTCGCCATATGGCGGCCCGTGCTTTGGGAGTATAGATAACCATATGGTGAACCGTGCTTCCCAAGCGTAGGTCGCAATATGGCAACCCGTGCCTTGAGAGGGTGAGTCACCATATGGCGATCCGTACTTTATGGGTGTAGGTCACCATATGGCAAACCCGTACATTGTGTTCGGGGATCGTCATGTGGCGAACCGTACGTTACGTGTTGAACTTCGCAATATGATGACTTGCTCCTTGCGGCTTGATCGTTCTTTCAAACTGTCATGAGCCAAAACCTCGGAAGAAACATTCTCCAGGTACTTCAGCCGTTGGTTTCCTCATGACCAATTTTTGACCCCAACAGTTAGACCCCCAGCTCGTTAGGCCGTGGTCTTTTAGCGTGAGGATTTAGCGGGCGGTTAAGCTGGTTGTGCAAGTTAGAAGGTATCAATGGCCGAAAGTCCGAGGACGAATAGTAAAAAGTCTTGCCTATAAGAAGGTGGAGTAAGTGTTGAAATTTTTTTCTCAGTTGCTCACTTTTCCCAAAGCGAACTATCCAAGGTAAATTTATTCTCTCTCTCTCTTTTTCCCCCTTTTTTTTATCTTACTCTTAGGGCAAAGTCTTCCAAAAGGAGGGGTTCCAAGAAATCCTAGCCTCGTCATACTAATCATGACGATATCCGTGACGACGAGGAGTTCGTTCCGAAACCCAAGTTTATTCCGCACTCAGTTTACCCTGCGAGGCTGAGGCCTATTGGGCTGCTTTGTGCAAAATTTGACTCCCCCGCCTGAAGTGAAGTTTCCTAGCATGCCTCCCCACATATGGACCGAAGCCTTCCGAGCAAGAGTTTGTATCCATTTGATATGACCTTATATTTACCATTATTGTACCATGATAGCAGCCCTATTTATAGTCTACTATATGTGTTTGGAGTATGTTTTAGAGTAATTTCAGGTTCAAGTACATTCTGGAGAACTTTGATGATTTTGGAGCTTTTAGAGATGCAAAACTCAGAAGATGTGTCAGATGTTTAGCAATGGATGGAGAACCTTCCCACGGTGAGATTTATCTGATCTTTTGATAGACCATAGAGCGTTGAGTTAGTTTTCCAATGCCACCGGTTTAAGGTCAGTTCAGGATCCTACAGCCAAAATTATGCCCGTTTACTGGAGAGTGTTCTGTCTGCCTCGCAAGAGGAAGCTGTCAAAAGATGAATGAGTGTCGATCGACGGCACAGGCTTGGTGTCGATCTTGCCGTCGATCGACGGTGATCCCAGAAGACAGGCCCAACGTTTTTATGGCCGACATAAGCCCAAAAGTTACAAATTACCAGAATACACCTGCACGATCTAAAACCCTATTTATATGTTTTCTAAGCCGTTGTTGACGGCTACGCTAAGCAAACATTCTTTTATTCACTGTTGTAGGGTTAGAAAAGAAGGAGGAACTCCTTCAGAGTCCTCCTTGAACTCGTTTGGTTTTATAATATATATATTCTATTCATCTATGGTTTATCTGAAAAAAAAAAATCATGTCTAAGTAGATCTCTTGTTAAGTTTAGGGTTTATTAATGGTATTGATGGATTAGCCAAATAATAGAATTGCTAGGTTGATTATTATATCTAGGAATATAATTGTGCTTATTGCTTTGTGTTATAGTGTGGCTAACTAGAACCTTGATCATAGGATAGTTAGGCGCAAGCGAGAGCATGGTCTACTACCAAAATTAATCCAGTTGAGCTCGTTGCTAGAAACAAACGAGTGTTGATTTAATTGATTTAGTTAATTTAGTGAACTTATCGAATTAGGTCATAAAGCTTGACTCAAGAGACCATCGATTGATGCAGGATCATTGCCATCGATCGCTAGTCATTCTGTGTCAACAAGTGAGATCTGAGACATCGGACTTAGGTCAATATATTAGATTCGCAGCGAGAGCTGGTCATCTTTTACATTAGATATCGAGTTCTATGATTAATACCCTTAGCTTATATCCTCTATAATCCACTTCCCTGAAATCCTAGATCTAGATATTTATTATTATTGTTTACTTACCAATCAATTAATTATTTGCTATAGTTTATTTACTGCTAAGATATACCCTAGAAACATCATACCACACATCCTTTGCGCGAGACTTAGTCCATCAAGAGCTGTTGGCGAGTTCCATAGTGCTAACCATATAACACTTCGTTAACCTAGTTGAGTCGCAGATCGAGAACATAAAATGAAAAGTTTCCTAAAACGCTCTAAGTGCTAAGTTTTCTGCTGTGTATTTCATCTCTCTTGACTCTCTATCTTGGCATTCTATATATACTCCTCCTAAGGCGGTTCCCTCTTCCTCTTCTGCCCCCGAGTCGTGTTTATCGCTTTGCGGAAATATTCCATTTTTCTTCGATCTTCAAAGATTATCCCTCAAAACTTAAAATTTATCTTCCGGACTTGACATTACTCTTCTTAAGCGAACAATAGATAAACCATCATAGTATCCTTGGCATCAATCCCATCTAAAACCGTAAGTGGGCTCTTAGCCGTGTTTTAGTCCTTTTCGGGCTGTTTTCGACTTAAACGTTTTTTACGATATTTCTGAGAGAAAGATTTTGGACGGACGTGGTTTTGGTAAGTAGCTCAAATAACTCGTATATTTGAGGAAAATTTGGTGTTAAGTCAACCTTTCCCATTTTATACGAACCATTTGAATTCATACAAGAAAACAAGTCTTTACGGTTTTTATCGTAAAATTCCAACGGTAATTCCAATAGAGATGAAACAAGAGACAACGTGATCGAGGTTCAAAAAAGGTATTGATCGAAATTTAGACGGATGGTGCAGATCTAACTCACCTAATGGCGATCTGGACGTGGTCGATCCAACTCGCCATCAGGCGACTTGGTCGCATGATGGCGGGTTGGTCAAGCAGTCTCAACTCGCCTGATGGCGAGTTTTATGAAGACCCTCCAACAGGCGAGTTGGACGAAGACCCTCCAACTCGCCATCAGGAGAGTTGGGCGAGTTGGGCTTGGTCTGTTAAACTTGTCGTCGGTCGGGTTGGACACTTATGCTTTGGTCATTCCGTTGCTGGATTGTCTTTTTAGGTTACTTGCCGTCCAATCCTTTCGAATTTGCACTAGGTTCCAGTTGTGGTTTCCCACACTTTTTGTTTTTCAAACGTTCTTTTGGGAATTTTTAGCCATTAATTCCGTCGTGACCAATTTTTACCCCAACAGTTAGCCCCCCAGCTCGTTAGAATCGCGACGTTCTTGCGATGGGTTAGATAGGTTAGATGAGTTAGGGCGGAATTACTGGCTGAAAGTCCGAAGATGAATAATAAGTTTTCTTGCTTATAATTATGTGGAGTAATTTTTCAATTCTTTACTTGTTTCATTCCACAAGAAGTTCTCTTAAGGTCGAAAGATCTTTCTCTTCATTTCTTTCTTTTATTGTTCTTGATCATGTCTTCAAGCCAGAGAGATTCAACCAAGGCTTTACCTTCTTGCTTCGACCCCGATAGCCTTCATACCCAGGATGGTGGAGTTGCCGCAAAATTCAAATTTGTGGCACACTCCGTTGATCCTGCGAAAGCCGATGCATATTGGCTGGCTACGTGAAATATAATGGCTCATCCACATGAATGGTTGTATCCACCCCCAGTTTGTACCAAAAGAACCCCTGGTTGTCTGAGTCACAGCTCGGCATATGGCGACCCGGTTTTTGAAAGGCCAGGTCGCAGTATAGCAACCCAGACTTAGAGAGGTCAGGTCGCCATATGGAGACCTGGACTTGGAGAGGTAAGGTCCGCATATGGCAACCTGGATTTGGAGAGGTCAGGTCGCCATATGGCGACCCAGACTAGGAGAGGTCTGGTCGCCATATGGTGACCTAGACTGTGTGGGTCTAGGTCGCCATATTGCGACCTGGATTGTACGGGTTCAGGTCGCCATATGGAGACCCGTAACCTTTGTGCGCAGGTCGCGATATGGTGACATGTACCTTGCATGTGCGGGTCAACATATGGCAAACCGTGCCTTGCGTGTGCAGTTAGCCATAAGGCGCCCGTGCTTTATGTGTGCGGGTCGCCATATGGTGACCCTTGCTTTGGGAGTATAGGTCACCATATGGTGAACCGTGCTTCCCAAGCATAGGTCGCAATATGGCAACCCGTGCCTTGAGAGGGTGAGTCGCCATATGGCGATCCGTACTTTATGGGTGTAGGTCACCATATGGAAACCCGTACGTTGTGTTCGGGGATCGTCATGTGGCGAACCGTACGTTATGTGTTGAACTTCGCAATATGATGACTTGCTCCTTGCGGCTTGATCGTTCTTTCAAACTGTCATGAGCCAAAACCTCGAAAGAAACATTCTCCAGGGACTTCAGCCGTTGGTTTCGTCATGACCAATTTTGAGCCCAACAGTTAGCCCCCCAGCTCGTTAGGCCGTGGTCTTTTAGCGTGAGGATTTAGCGGGCGGTTAAGCTGGTTGTGCAAGTTAGAAGGTATCAACGGCCGAAAGTCCGAGGACGAATAGTAAAAAGTCTTGCCTATAAGAAGGTGGAGTAAGTGTTTAAATTTTTTTCTCAGTTGCTCACTTTTCCCAAAGCGAACTATCCAAGGTAAATTTATTCTCTCTCTCTCTTTTTCCACCTTTTTTTATCTTACTCTTAGGGCAAAGTCTTCCAAAAGGAGGGGTTCCAAGAAAGCCTAGCCTCGTCATACTAATCATGACGATATCCGTGATGACAAGGAGGTCATTCCGAAACCTGAGTTTATTCCGCACTCAGTTTACCCTACCGAGGCCAAGGCCTATTGGGCTGCTTTGTGCGAAATTTTGACTCCCCCACCTGAAGCGAAGTTTCCTTGCATGCCTCCCCACATATGGGACCGAAGCCTTCCGAGCAAGAGTTTGTATCCATTTGATATGACCTTATATTTACCATTATTGTACAATGATAGCATTCTATTTATAGTCTACTATATGTGTTTGGAGTGTGTTTTAGAGTAATTTCAGGTTCAGGTACATTCTGGAGAACTTTGATGATTCTGGAGCTTTTAGAGATGTAGAACTCAGAAGATGTGTCAGATGTTTAGCAATGGATGGAGAACCTTCCCACAGTGAGATTTATCTGATCTTTTGATAGACCATAGAGCGTTGAGTTAGTTTTCCAATGCCACCGGTTTAAGGTCAGTCAGGAACCTACAGCCAAAATTATGCCCGTTTAGTGGAGAGTGTTCTGTCTGCCTCGCAAGAGGAAGCTGTCAAAAGATGAATGAGTGTCGATCGACGGCACAGCCTTGGTGTCGATCGACGGTGATCCCAGAAGACAGGCCCAACATTTTTATGGCCGACATAAGCCCAGAAGTTACAAATTACCAGAATACACCTGCACGACCTAAAACCCTATTTTACATGTTTTCTAAGCCGTTGTTGACGGCTACGCTAAGCAAACATTCTTTTATTCACTGTTGTAGGGTTAGAAAAGAAGGGAGGAACTCCTTCAGAGTCCTCCTTGAACTCGTTTGGTTTTATAATATATATATTCTATTCATCTATGGGTTTATCTGGAAAAAAAAATCATGTCTGAGTAGATCTCTTGTTAGGTTTAGGGTTTATTAATGTTATTGATGGATTAGCCAAATAATAGAATTGCTAGGTTGATTATTATATCTAGGAATATAATTGTGCTTATTGCTTGTGTTATAGTGTGGCTAACTAGAACCTTGATCATAGGATAGTTAGGCGCAAGCGAGAGCATGGTCTACTACCACAATATTCCAGTTGAGCTCGGTTGTTAAAAACAAATGAGTGTTGGTTTAATTGATTTAGTTAATTTATTGAAATTATCGAATTAGGTCATAAATCTTGACTCAAGAGACCATCGATTGATGCAGGATCATTGCCATCGATCGCCAGTCATTTTTTCGCAGCGAGAGCTGGTCATCTTTTACATTAGATATCGAGTTCTATGATTAATACCCTTAGCTTATATCCTCTATAATCTACTTCCCTGAAATCCCAGATCTAGATATTTATTATTATTATTTACTTACCAATCAATTAATTATCTGCAATAGTTTATTTACTGCTTATTAATCTATTTGCCCAACTTAATCGCGAATGTATTGAGTTTATTGTGTGCCCAAGCTCCCTGTGGATTCGATCCCTAAAAACTACAGTATGACCTCTCTTGGCAAGAGTAGTTTGTAGGGTTAATTTGATAGAGTTTGCATTGAAATACATAAAAACCCTCCTGTCAAATTTGGCGCTGTTGCCGAGGAGCGAGGATTCACCCATTAGACTCAATTTGTTTAATTTAATCTAGGTATTTTCTATTTTAGTTTACTTACATAATTTTTTTTATAGTGTTGCAGGTATATATATATTAGTACCAGGAAGCAATGAGGAGAGGATTTTTGGGTTCTTCAAAAAAGGAACCTGCTGATTCGCGCACAATGCATAAGTCTACGAGGGTAGTCGACACCCTCCAGGCAGTGATCGTTAGCAAAAAGAAGCGAGCATCGATCGACACCAATATTTCACTGTCGACCGATACTAACATCATGACATCGATCGACACCCACACTTCACCGTCGATCGATACTACTTGTAGGAAGACAAAGAATGTTGAACTGCTCATACTTTCAGCTGATGAGAATGGGATCTTACGAGAGGAAGAAGGTCGCCTTCGCAGTAGTACATGACAATTGATTAATTCACAGGGTGTTGTGATCTCTTATGTCATTGCTGTTGCTGAGATAAATTGAATTCTAGTTGAGCCGTGAATGGTATGATTGGGCAGCTCATAACTCTTTTCAGGGTATGCCTCATGAAGATCCAAAGGATCACATCGAAGAACTTGTGGATCTAGTCTCAAGGAGCGAGCAGAATGAAGTGTTTGAATACCACATGCTCTGCAAGATTTTCCCATATTCTCTATCTGCAGATGCATTTAGATGGTTCAGTCAACTGCAGCAAGGATATCCAACATGTTGGGAGGACAATAAATTCACTTTCCTCAACAAAATTTCTCATTGATGCAGCAGCAGCTTGACTAAATAAGATTGATGATATGCTGGATATGATGGTTAAGGATGGGAGAAGGATCTTATGTTTAAATTCAGTAAGATGTTGGGTGTTCCTTATAGTGAAACAGATGGAGAAATGTGAAACATTGAACACTCGCGCAGAAGCAAGATAATCAGGTTCAACAAGAGATGAGGTTACACGGAAAAGTGATGAACATCATGGATATGAGCCAAGCAGAGCAGAAGAAGTGGATATTAGTAATTCGACATCAGTATCGATTGGCACTATTACCTCAGTGTCGATCGGCACCATGACCTCAGCGTCGATCGGCACCATGACTTCAACATCGATCAACACCACAACCTACGCATCGGTCGACACAAAATCTTATTTGTCGTTCAAAATCTATCAAAACCCCTAAAATATCACATTGTCAGGACATTGCAGAGTCGACACTAGAGAGTACCGATGTATCAAGTTGTTATCATGCTCCAGATGTAGATAGAGAAATCACCATGGGAGATCTTTTGGAGGTAGAGGATAGAGAACAACTTGGGTATTTGGATTCGAGTAGGAAAGTCAATATGGAAGACTTCTTAGAGCTGGAGGAAAAATTTGAAGATATGGATCAGGACATGGAGATGAAGCTTCTTGACGATCAGCACACTTCGGGAAAACATCTAGAGACTTCACCAAAGGCTAACATCGATTGACACCCACCTAATGATATCGATCGGCACCAACCGGATGCAATCGATAGACAGCGCTCATCCGACATCGATCGACACTCATTGTTGGATGAACAGGCAGGTTACAGGATTGAACCAGGACCTGTTCAAGAAAGAATACGCGTGTCCAAGACCTCACAAATTGCTCCCTAATCATCATAGACCACCTATATGCACATAAGAAGCTGATGGCTTTCACAAAGGAGTGGAGAGGATCATGATCATGTGAAGATTGTGGTTCCATGCGCTGTATTTGAAGTTGAATCTCCTATCTCACCGGATAGAAGTGTGCATCTAGGTTCCTACAATGGGGTATTTGATGATCATCAGCATGCAACAATTTCTCAACCAGGGTTGGGATTTACGAGAAAAGTCAACGAAGACCTCACAAAACGAGTACCGAATGACATCAATAATCAAGCATCGATCGACACTACACACTCTTTGTCGATCGACACCCCTAGAGTATCTCTTCATGCAGAGACAGAAATAGCCAAGTCTGGGGGAAGGAGCAGATAGAAGAAGGAGAAGAAGAAGAGGAACTGGAAGAAGAGGAAAAGGAACAAGGGTGCTTCTGAATTGTCATTGATTCCCACTTCTCAGATGGTTTCAGGAAGTACAGAGTGTGCAGAAGATGCTTCTCGCAGCCATTTGCAAAGCTTCTAGAACTCCTTATTGCTGAGATGATAGACAAAGGAGAAGAGTCTATGGAGGCTTTCAAAAAAAGGGTGATGAAGCTGAACACCTTGGACATTGGGAATTGTTTGGAGCAAGTCCCCAATCCCATCATAACTGAATCAGAACTCCAAAACGTCAAACTAAAGACTATAAACAAGCGCTGAGTGGGAGGCAACCCACTGTTTAGTAAGTTTTATCTAGTTTTTCACTTATACTACTATTTATTTTGAGTTTTACTACGTTTTACAGATTGTTTAAGTCCACCATTGATCGACACCGTAGAGGCACCATCGGTCGACAATAGATCGCGATCATCGATCAACCAAACCTGCCTACCATCGATCGACGCTCTCTTACAGAAGGAGGTATCGAGTTTAACTCTTAAACTATTTACTTATGATTTGATTTTCCCTAACCAATCTGGGACATATTACACTAGAGACAGTGTAATTTAAGTGTGGGGGAGGTTCACTAACGCTGTTTATTTGTTTTTGAGTTTTATTTCTGTAACTATATAAGTTTTTCTAAAAAAAGTTTTATTGAGTCAAGAAGGGGCATATGATCAAGATTTATTATTGACTAACCACACTTTAGCACCATTCTAAGAAGTTTATTTGCAGAGATTACTAGAGATACCAAATTGGATCATCATGCCGCTATATCACACTTGCTTAGAAAGTTTGAAGGAAGCGAAGCTGATTTTCATACTAATCATCACATTATTTGCTTGCTTTGGGGCTTGGTATACACTAGATCGGATTCCTTTTGCAAGTCTTGAAGGTAAAAGTCTTTGTGGCTTCTGATTCCCCTCTCTCTCCTCTTTTGATTAAAAAAAGACTAAAACAAGATTTGGTGTATACAAAAATTAAAGCTTGATTGATATGATTCTAGAAAGAGATAAAGGTGAAAAAGAAGTGAACAGGATCTGGTGGCAAAACCATTATGGTTTGATTCATGGAAGCCTGTACAAATATCTCAGTCAATTAAAAAAATGATACCCTGAAAAGAAGAGAGACATTGACTGAGAGAAGTGAGAAGAGAGAGAGGAAAGGGATCAGAGAAGAGTTTGTGCCTAGTTACTCAGATACTTGCAGGGGTAAGTTTCATGTGTCCTTTGATCAATATTCCCAGGGTAAATCCTGCACATTTATTTTATGCAATGAAATTTAATCAGTAACGGGGTGAGTCAAACTAGTATTTGGTAAGTTGTTGGTAGAATAGATTTGGTTGTTACACTAGTATGGGGTATATAAAATTTCTATGTGATTGACTTGATTGAATGTGGTAGCAACAAAGTAGGGTCACCATTATACTTAGACATTATGTGAGTCCTTGTTTTTCAAACCTCTTTCACATGCTGCCTTGTTTGCTTGATGACAAACAAAAGGTTAAGTTTAGGGGAGTTGATAGAGCATGATATTTAACACTATTTTGCCATGATATCAGACCTTTTAGAGTCTATTATATTTGTTTGGAGTATGGTTTAGAGTATTTTAAGGTTGAGGTACGTTCTGGAGAACTTTGGTGATTCTGGAGCTTTTTGAGATGCAAAACTTTGCAGATGCGTCAGATGTTTAGCTATGGATGGAGACTTTACCACGGTGCGATTGAGCTGATATTTTAACAGAATATATATCGTTGAGTTAGATTTCCAATTCCACCGGTTTGAGGTTAATCAGGAGTCAACAGCCAAAGTTATCCCCGTATTACTGGAGATTGGTCTGTCTGCGTCGCGAGAGGAAGCTGTCGAAAGAGGAATGAGTGTAAATTGACGGCACAGCCTTGGGGTTTGATCGACGTTGATCCTAGAAGACAGGCCCGACTTTTTTTATGGCCGACTTAAGCCCCAAAAGTTACTAAAAATTGCTAGAATACCCATGCACGACCTAAAACCCTATTTATATGTTTTCTAAACCATTGTTGACGGCTACACTATGCATGCTTTTTTATTCATTGTTCTACGGTTAGGAAAGAAGGGATGAACTCCTTCAGACTCCTCATGGAACTCCTTTTGGTTTTTATTATATCTATTCTATTTATCTAGGATTTTTGTGACAAAGATCATGTCTGAGTAGATCTCTTGTTAGGTTTAAATGTTACTAATGGTATTGATGGATTAGCCAAACAATATAATTTGTAGGGTGATTATTAGATCTATCAATAGAATTGTTTTTATTGCTTTTGTTCTAGAGTAGCTAACTAGAACCCTGATCATAGGATGGTTAGGCGCAAGCGAGAGCATGGTCTACTACCAAAATTAATCTAGTTGTGCTAGGTTGCTAGAAACAAACGAGAGTTGAAATAGTTAATTTAGTGAACTTATCGAATTAGCTCATAAATCTGACTCGAGATACCATCGATCGATGCAGGATCATTGCCATCAAATCGACAGCAATTTCGTGTAAACAAGCAAGAGCTGAGACATCAGTCTTAGTCAATAGATTAGACTCACAAAGAGAGCTGGTTGTATTTTACATTAGATATCGAATTCTATGATTAATACCCTTAGCTTTTATCCTCTATAATCTAATTTCCTGAAACCCTATATCTAGCTATTTATTATAATTGTTTACTTACCAATCAATCAATTATCTGCTATAGATCATTTACTGCTTATTAATCTATTTGCCCAGCTTAATTTCGACTGTATTGAGTTTATTGTGTGTCCATCCTCCTGTGGATTCGATCCCTAAATACTACAATTTGACCTCTTTTGGCAAGAGTAGTTCGTAGAGTTAATTTGATAGAGTTTGCATTGAAATACATAATAACCCTCATGTCACCATTCCTCGACACTTTTTGGGAGTTTGGCTTTGTTCCAGAAAACGTGGAGTTTTAGATTCCATGACATGGCGAAAGGGCCGATGACCCCCCGGTGGGTTATTTTACTTGTTATGAGGCGCACATTGTGCGTTCCCATCTATGGTTTCCAATCCCAGAGATCGTTGTACGGACCTTTAACCGTTTCAAGTTGTCGATCAGGTATTTAAATCTTACGGGTGTTCAGCACCTCCTCGGAATCCTGGTCTTGAGTTACAAGGATGGAATATCCCTTAGCGTTGACCATTTCGAGGCCCTTTTGAAGCCACTGGCGCTAACAGGTGGGATGTATCGCTTTAACACCTTGAACATATATGTCAATCATAAGGGGACAATCTTGAATGGTCATTCGCGGGAGAAGTGCTTCTTTTTCGTCTGTATTGATAGCGGGTCGGTCGAAGAGAGCTGCATTCCTGATTTCTGCACTGAATGGGGTTGTTATGGTAGTTATTGGATATACGTATGTTTTTGTTCCAACGATATCTAACTCTTTCGTCCTTTTTTTTGTAGAGATCAACCCCTTACCGCCGTTCCCGGATGACGTGGTTGCTGTGAGGAATATTATTTGGACCGGTTAATTCTTTTGGACTTCTTTCACTCCGAAGCGAGTTCAAAAGGCGCTGCAGTATCACCGATCGCGAGCCCACCTGAAGTGCTCGTGGAAGAAGGATCTGAATCGGATATGGACGAGTTTGTGTCGAGGGATGTTCCTCTGTCTCGAGGGAATGCAGGGCCCACCAAGGGCAAAGGGGTTGAGCTAGGCGACATTGAATTCCTTTCGGATTACTTCCCATTGCCTGGCTGGCCTTCCAACTTCACCTCGGGTGATGGGGGTGGCGCTAGCGATTTTTCCCTTCCGGAGTGTAACTTTGACGACCTTTTTGATGACCTTCCGTCTGATTCCGACCTTCCTGCTACCGTGGATGGTCAGGCGAGGTCCAAAGCCTTTGCGGAGTTTTCTAGGATGGTTAATGCAGTTAGTAACTCGCACATTGGTTGTTCTACTATATATATAGTTTTGGAGAGCTTCTAACATATACATGGACTGATTGCATTCAACTCAGCCGGGAGGCACGAGTCTGCCGTTTCAAGGATGAGAGAGCGGAAAACGAGGCTGCTCTTCTCTGAGAAAAAGCTTTCGCCCGCGAGCACCAGGACCAGGGAAGGCAAGCTAAGGCTCTTCGCCGTGCGGAGAGGCGAGGGAAGCACGAGGTTTCTGCAGTGATCGAGGGTCATACTGCTCAATTAAGGACCGAGTTTAGGAAACTTAGGGGAGTCCAGGGGCTTATGGGTGATTTCCAAGAGTGCCTTGGAGCCATTCATGCCTTGTCACGAACAATTGCCAGCGATTACATTTTCCAGACCCAGATGGACAAGATGACTGGATACATGGATGAGTGTGAAGGTGTCGAGACTCTGGTCCCTGCTCTCGAGGAGAGGGTGATGGGATATTGGGATCCCATCCCAGTTTCTCCTGATACGGAGGAGACCGCGACCGAGGTTGCCGACGAGGGGTCGAGGTGAATCAATCCATGGGCAAATTTGGTCGTATGATGTCCGGAGACTTCGTATTGGACCCTTAAAGGATCTAGATTATGTTTTCTGGTTTATGATCTATCTGTGGCCATGCGTGGCCGTTTTATTCTTAGTTGTGTTAGGCCATGTGTGGCCATTTTATGTTTATGCTTAGGCCTTATGTGGCCGTTTTTATCATCAGGACTTGCCGTATGTGGCTTTGAATCCCTGCCTTAGATGGCTTTGAACTATCGTTTTATTGAAAGGATTAAAGATTTAAGTGTGTCGAGTAGTTGCGTGTAGAGGTAAGATTGTGAGTTCTCATCTCAAAACCTTACTCTTCTTTATAGATCATTCTATTTATTCCTCAATTCGAGATGTGCAAAAAAGTTTCGTGAGCGGTTAGATGTTAACGAAGAGGCATGCTTTAAGGATCTCGTATCTTTCGATATCCATGCCTTGAGACGTTAGAGACCAGTGTGTTGGTTTAGGGAAAGACCTATGTTTACTCTCGGTTAAGGCTGTGCGATGAATAATCGGCTTTTGTTTTCCGTGTTGCGACTTCAACCAGATTCCACACCTCTGTAAAGTTCGTGATATGTTCTCAGCCTATACGAGTTGTATGGTCTGAATCGAGCATCTCTCCAAGGAAAATTATTAATTCTCTTGGAAGTGCTGACCAATTTTTTGGTTTTTTTGTGCGCAATTATCCTAGTCGGATGTATGAGAACCATTTGTTAAAAATCTTAGGTGCGTTTGTTTAAGAAGGCTAATGTACTCGTCGGGGCCAATCGATGAGTGAGGTGTAAGAGCAAGTGCTTGTTTATGATTATAGTCGCAGACGGACTATTTTCGAGTTTTGAGAAAATATTTTTTGAGATTTTATGTGACGTCTCGCATCGTGTTCCGAAAGTACATGGGTGGTGCAAGGGGATGATTTCGAGTGTGAACTGATGTTTGACCTCTTCAAGGATAGGGTCTCGAAATTTTGGTCGATGGTATTCCACCGAAAGGAGTTTATGAAAAAGTGTCCGCACCAAAGAATTTCAGTTCGTACTTGGATGGTTCGGAATGGCTTTAGATGTTAATGTGATAAAAGAGAAGTGCGAGATTTGATTTTCTTATTATTGGATTTTTTTAAAAATATCGAGTACAAGGCGAATTTTTAAAATTTGGGAGTATACGAGTATACGTATACGCACCCATTTCCCCCCCCCCCCCCCCCCCTTTAGAGAGGGGGATAATTGAACTCGTCATTAGACAAGCTTCTTACGTACCCTTTCGAGGATCAAGCCATCTCGTAGTTCAGTTTTTGGCGACGAGCGTTTTTACTCGGCCGCAGTTGCGTGGAGAACCTTAGTCACGGGGACTGTGGCAGGATCAACATCTTCTTTTGGGATTATCTCCTCTGTTTGGGTTGTTGCGTCGGGCTCGGACGCCTTCTTGTTTTCTTCGTTCGGAGCCGTTTCTTGGGATGAAGATTTTCTATCATCCTTATCAGAGACGTTTTCATTCGGTGGCTGATTGGTCTTTGGTCGTTTGAATTTCATCATCGAAGTAGCTGTAATCTGTCTTAGCTTGTGTTTGGCGAATAAACAGAGTCGCGACTATTTTTGGCTGCCCCAGATTGCAGCAGTTCCGTTTGGAGTTGGGAAACTTGATGCCTAAGTGGTAAATTGACGGGACTGCCTTCATGGCATTTAGCCAGGGAGTTCCCCATGATCACGTTGTAGATGGCAGGGAAGTCGACGACTGCGAAATTGACGATTTTTGTTACTTTTTCCACCATGACCGGGAGTTTGATCGATCCGAGAGTCATTTTGGTTATTCCAGAGAAACCGGTTAACGGATTTGGCGTTGGTACGACCTCTTTCAGATCGACGTTCATCCTCCTGAGTGTATCACGAAAGATGACGTTATTTGTACTCCTTGTTATCAATGAGGATTCTGGCGACCTCGAGATCTTTGATTATGAGATTGATGACAAGCAGGTCGCAGTGGGGTAGATCGATTCCGCCGGCTTCTTCCTACTCGAAGATGATGGCGTTGTTTTGGTCGTCCAAGGGTGGAGACCAGGTCAGCCATTTTTCACTTTCTTCATCGTTTCGCTGATAAGCCTTGATCAACGAGACCGTGTTGGCGCAGAACTGTGTTCCTGCGATGATCATGTTAATCCTGCTTCCCTGCGCGTTTATCCCTCACGAGCTCTCAGTCTGGGGAGATTTGTCAGTTTTTGGGGGACGATCAGAATCTTGGATGAGCGTCCTTGACACCCGTTACCCCGGAGAGTTCCCCTGCCGATTAGTTTCACTGCCAATCTTGCTCCCGAGAACTTTGCAGTTTATGGTCGAATGGCCGCGAGTTTGTTGGAAGTTGCAGAAGATGTTCTCATCATACTTGGGATTTCGGGTCCACCGTGTTGCCCCGTGGTTTGCCCTTGTTCCGAGCTGGAATTGATGGCGTAGTTGTGTGCCCCTGGGTTTCTCTTCTTCCTTTCAATGTGCAGTTTTCTTTTTTTTCGACTTGTGATTAAGAGCCGAATCTTTCGAGGAATTTTTCGTTGGTTTGGGCTTTTGGGGCAGAAACTTGGTCTCTTCTTTGTTCATGATTGATATCCATGGATGTTACCTATTTACCTATGATATATATAGTTTTTTAAAGTCTTTTATATGCATTTGGTACTGGTTTAAAATATTTCAAAGTATAGGTACTCATTGGAAGCAATTGGAGCTTTGGACTATTTTAGAGAATTCAAGAATGCTCAGAAAAAACTCAGAGTCGGATCCAGATTTATGAATAGACCATCGATCAACGTCACATATTGTGCGTCTATCAACGGTCAAGTCGCTAGCAAGATTGGTGAAGGCTTGAGAAATTACAAGTTTTACCCAGAAGTTTCATTAATTGCAAGACAAGTCTCTAGCCAAAATCTAGACTATATATTAGGGTTTTCTATCTTTGTTTTAACCTAAGCCTAGAAGACCTAGGAGAGAGTTGTCTTATAAGCTACACCAGAGATTTAGAGTTTAGAATCGAACACATCTACATCTATTGGAGAGAAAGATCTGATCATCATTACAGAGAAGATCTTGAACTCCTTATCTTTTACTCAATTTATTCTATTCAATTTATTAAGAATTTATTCATGTTCTTTATTGCTATGTCTGAGTAGTTCTCTATTAGATTTAGGGTTATTCAATGGTAGTAATGTATTGTTGATTTTATAGAATTGTTAGGGTAATCTTCTTGGTTCTTTTTTTTAAGTTGCTCTTAATGCTAAACTTAACTTGATCACCTCAATCTTAGAAATTAGGGTTCTGTAGAGCAAGTGAGAGCCTGGTTATAACTTGGAATCTACCTTAAACAATCTAAATAACTAGTAACAAACGAGAGTTGAATTAGACGTTTAAAGAACCATCAAACCGCAAACAAGTACTGTTTAGAATGAGCATCGATCGACGCTAACTAGTTGGCATCGATCGATACTCAGTTGAGATGCGCGACGCGATCTCCTAAACCCTAAGGTTGAGTTTAGAATGATGCTTAATAAAACCCTAGCAATCTATTAGTCTACATTATCTAAACCTACCTAAGAATTTCCCCTAAGTCTAATCTATTAATTTAATCCTCACAAATCAAATCAATATAAAACCAAAGGAGTTTCAATCAATCTCTTAAGAAGAATTGATCTTTTCTCCAACCCTTAAGACAATGAATAAAATAAAGCCTAGCTGTCAACAATGGCTTAGAAAACTATATAAATTAGGTCTAAACTCATGCAGGGGCATTCTAGTAACTTTCCATGACATCTGGGCTTTATTTGGCCATAAAAAAAGCCAGGCCTGTCTTCTGGAATCACCGTCGATCGACACCAAGGCTGTGACGTCGATCGACACTCATTCATCTTCTCGACAGCTTCCTCTCGCAAGGCAGACAGACAACTCTTCAGTAAATCGAGCATAACTTTAGATCTAACCATCCGATGGACCTCAAACCGCTGGCATTAGAAATCTAACTCAAAGATATATCTTATGTAAAAATATGAGCTCATATAACCGTGGTAAGGAATCCATCCATAGCTAAACATCTTACGTATCTTCGCAGTTCTGCATCTCTAAAAGCACTAGAATCACCAAAGTTCTCCAGAACGTACCTGAGCCTGAAAATACTCTAAAACATACTCCAAACACATATAATAGACTCTAAATAGGGCTGATATCATGGCACAATAGTATAAAATATCAGGACCTATCATTTTTCAAGGGTGATCCATTTTCTAAACTTTGACTTATACCAGAGCGTCTTTCGAAGCGTGTCCACGGCTACCCTGTCGCTGATCATTCTGACTCTAGCCATAACGATCTTGAAAAGGTTGAAAAAGTTTCGAAGTGATTCTTCTTCCCTTTGAGCTAAGCTCCATAGGTTGACGTCGGAAGTTTCTCGACTGATAAACATCGAGTACTGCTTGAGAAACTCCGAAGCGAGTTGGGAAAGGTTCCATTGGAATTTTTCCTAATTCGATAGAACCATTCGAGCGCAGATCCCTCAAGATTCTCGATAAAGAGGCGGCATTGGCCGGCGTCCCTTTCGCCGTCACTAAATTTGGCCCTTCCCATCGTAATCTCAAAGGCCTGTAAGTGCGCTTTGGGATCATTCATACCGTTGTACGTTGGCACCTTGATCTATCCAGGATACGATACTTTGGGGTTAACGATACAAGATGTGAAGGGAGTTTACGACCTTCCTCGAGCACCAGGTCTATCTATGATGTGGAGCTAGTCGAATGCTGAATCTGAGATTTCAGCGCTTTCAGTTCTGCAACTATTTTCATGAGCTCATTACGAAGATCATAGATTTCGGAATCGTCGTCAGCGGTTTTATGATCCTGTCGGCTTTTGCTGCGAGTTCTCCGAGTCTGCTCTTCAGCCAGGTTCTCCTGCTCTACCTAGAAGAGGTTTTCTTCCTCCTATGTCATGGGTTTTGTCAAGCAAATCTTCCTGAACCGTGTGGCTCCTTGTCTTTGCGTGAATCTGTGCTTGATTTCGTCTGAATTTTGGTCCCGACGGCTTCTCCTGTTCGTATTTGGACGCGGTCCAAAGGAGTTTTGAAATCGAGTCTTCTTCCCTGGATCCTAGTGGTTCCGCGAGGAAGGGAAGCTCGGGTTCTTGCAGTTAGGTTTTCGGCCTGCTTAGCGAGAGATCCCATGAGCTTATACTGCTCTTCAGCCATTTTCCCATAGGCGGAGATCAATTTCTTCATCTCCTCGACTGCCGTGGTGTTGGGTTCAGTGTTGGGGGGAGGGGGGGGGGGGGGCGGGTTGGTCACAAGAGTGTTGTCAATGTTGTGCGTCTTGCATCGTCGCGAGGTTGTTGGTTGTTGAGATCGTTAGATGACATGTTTGATTGGGCTTTCTGTGGTTGCGAGAAAGATTGATCCGTATGTCACCCTCCTTCTAGCCGCCAAACTGTGGGAACCAAAATCCACACCTTCGATTTCCGTAAACTTAGGAAGTCAGGAAACCCTAACCCTTCCCAGTAGATCCCATGCAATATTAGCAAACAAATTTAAGAAAAGATTGACGATAAAAATATGATAAGGGAAATTTTGAAAGAGAAAGAAAGTAAAAAAGGCTCTTATTCCGTAATTGCGTAAGAGCTTTCGTACAAGAAGGTAATGACCCTTGGCTATAAAAGCCGTCGGCGATATCCTTAGTTCTAGCAAAGCTGCCTACGAAAACCTAATCAAAAACGTAGCTCCGATAACAAAACAAAAGTAAATGCCTATTGCTCTAAGTTTTTTGTTAATACTCCAGAAGTCCTCCCTCAGTCTCCAGTCTTGTTTTCTCTTATATACTCCTCTTCAAGGCGTTTGGTGTTTCCTTTTTTGCCCTTGGTCGAGTTTATCACTTTGAGAATATTCCTTTTTATCTCGATCTTCCTCATTATCTTGGAAACTTGACATTTATCTTCCGATTTCGTGAGATTTATCGTTTTCTGTGAGCAAAGATACGCCGTCATAACATTTCTGGGCTCAATTTTGTATGAAATCGCAAGTGGGTCTTTAGCTGTGCTCTTGGCCTCCTTGGGACGTATTTTGACTTAAACATTTTTGCGATTTCTTCGAAAGAATGTTAATGATACGACGTCGCTTTAGCTAGGAAGTTCACACTTCTCGTATATTTTAGAAAACTGTGGTGTTGAGTTAACCGTTGCGGGTTATACCATAACCATAAACATCATTCGGGAAAATGAGTATTCGCGGTTTTTATCGTAAAGTTACAACGGTAACTCCGATTGAGACAAAACGAACAGTATTTAGATCAAGATTCAAGAGGGAAACTACGGGGTGTGGTCTTACTCGCCATATGATGACCTGGGAGCTGTATTTTTTAACCTTGGATATGTTTGGCGACTCTTACTTGTTTTAATCGTAAAATCTCAACAGAAACTCCGATTGGGAAGAAACGAAAAGAAATTCGATGGCGACTCGAAGAAGAATACAAAAGAGAGACACAACTCACCATATGGCGACCCAGACTTGGAAAGCCGAGGTCACCATATGGCGACACGGTCTTAGAAAGGTTAGGTCGCCATATGGCGACCCGGACTTGGAGAGGTCTGGTCGCCATATGGCGACCCGGACTTAGAGAGGTTTTTGTCGGCATATGGCGACCCGGACTTGAAGAGCCTAGGTCACCATATTGCGACCCAGATTGTGTTTGTCTATCTCACCATATGGAGACCTAGATTGTACGGATTCAGGTCACCATATGGTGACCCGTAACCTTGGTGCGCAAGTCGCAAGGTTCGGGTCACCATGTGGCGACCCGTGCTTTGCGTGTAAAGGTCGCCATATGTTGACCCGTGATTTGCGTGTGTTGGTTGCCATATGGCGACCCGTTCTATGCGAGTATATGTCGCCATATGGTGACCCGTTCTTCCCGAGTGCAGGTATCCATATGGTGACCCATGCCTTGAGAGTGTGGGTCACAATATGGAGACCCGTGCGTTGTGTTCGGGGATCATCATGTGATAAACCGTACTTTACGTGTGGGGCTTTGCCGTATGATGACTTGCTCCTTGTGGCTTGATAGTTCTTTGAAAAATTTCGTGAGCCAAAACCTTGGAAGAAGCCTTCTTTGGGGACTTGAGCCGTTGATTTCTTCGTGACCGATTTTGACCTCAACAACGAGTTTGTCTTGCGGTGGCCATATCATCATTATCGACTACAGCCCGATTTATCGGTTGAAGAAGAATTGGAGCCAAGCATGGAAGAGTTCATTCTTTTCAAAATTATGAGGGAGAGGTCAAGGCCTCCTAACAAAAAACACGTTTCCCGGAACTGGGAAGGAGACGCCGTTGATGTTTTGGAGTTTCCTGCGGATGACATGTTTTACACTTTTGTTGATGGCCAGACTAGTGGAAGTGGTAATGGTTGGGTCGATGTACCAGAGCTCGGTACTCTGGGCCCTGATCTCGAAAACTTCTTCAATTTTGGGATGCCCTCGACCGGGAGTGAGCCCGTCAAGTCGCCACAGTTTGCGAAAGCATCGAGGATGGTCAACGGGTTAGTCCTTGCTTTCAGAGGTTTTTCTGTTTTCTGCAAAACTTTTTGCTAACTCTTAAATTTTGTAGGGTCTCCTTATTATGAATGAGTCTCTCAACGCGAGTCTCTTGGAGGCACGCACACCTCGGTCAAGGCCGAGACCACTGAGAAAGAGATTGCCAACTTGAAGGGTGAGATGGCAGAGAATTCTCTTCGCGAATGGGAGCTGACCGCGAAGGAGGCACGTCGAGCTTATCAGAGAGGGACGAGGGATGTCGCCAGAATCATAGAGAACAATCGCATCCAGTTCACGAACGATTTCATTTACCAGAAAAGAGTACAAGTTCGTTGGCGACTACCGCGAGTGTCGCGGTGCCGTTGGCGGATTGTATCTCACGCAGGTCTCTGAGTATTTTTTACGAAGAGGAGATGGCCAAGTAGTCAAGTCGCATGCGTAGGAATTGGAGTAGAGACTCCATGATTAACCAGATCAAAGGGTGGATTTGGGATTAGTGGGATCCTATTCCCGTGTTTCCATATTCGGAGGAGATCATAATGGGAGTCCCCGGCAAGACTGGTGAGGTAAACCAGCCAGCGACCCTTGTTGCTACTGCTCATTTGGGAGGTCGATGTCTAGATACTATGATCCTGATCTGTAGGTTGTCGTTGTACTTGATCGGAAAGTGTTCCCTCTCTTTATTATGTTTATATTTTATGATTGTCGAGTGTGGCCTATTTTAGGTTTACTTAGGCCGGTTTGGCCGTGTTTGATTGTTGGCTCTTGCCACTTTTGGCTTCGAGTCAATTGCCGCCTCGCGGCTTCATCGAATCAATATGCTTCTTTTTAAAGAAACTTAGAGAGTTTTGACTGAGTATGGAGAGAATAATATGAGTTGTCGTCTTATATCTAACTCAGGGGACTCGTTCCAGTTCGTTACTCGTTTAAGACGGGAATGTTCAAATTTTTTTCCAAATATTTTCAAAGTTTCGTGAGCATTTAGATATGAACGAAGAGAAATGTCTAAACATCTCGTATCGATTGATATCATGCCTTTAGATGTTATAGACCAGTGTGCTGGGTTTAGAGAAAGACCTAGGTTTACTCTCAGTTTAAGGTTTTGCCAGCGACTAATCGGCTGTTGGGTACCAGTCGCGATTTTAACCTTATTCATACCGATTTAAAGTCCGCGTGAGGTTCTCAGCTTATACGACTTGTATGGTAAGAATCGAGCTTCTCTCCAAAGAAAATATTAAGTCGTTTGGAATTGCTGACCAAAAATTTGGATTTCTTTTATTGCGCGCTATTATCGTAGTCGATGTATGAGGACAGAGGGACGGTCTATTTTTTTGTTCTTTTTAGAGAACGGTCGATGTATTCGCGCAGGGCCCAGTCGATGAATATGTGTAAGAGAAAGTTCTTGTTTATAGTCACTGTTGGACTGTTTTTGTGTTCAAGACTGAAGATATATGTTCAAATATTTTACGGCACATCTCCGCTTTGTTTCCAGAAACATATCTTGTGTGAAATAAGGTTTTGAATGTTTGACAGTGGTCGTCTCGTGTTTGGTCGGAAGTCAGTTTCGACCATGTAACCGACAAATGTTTGTGAAGTATTGACGAAAACGTTTTTTCTGTTTCAAAGTTTGAATAGTTTTTGATAGACTGATCTTATCGTAAAATTTTTGTTTCCTGATTGTACGATAGATGTTTCTTTCGTACTTTGGTATCTCCGAACGTGTCTTGTGATGTTTTGCGGTAAAAGTGACTTGCGATGCTTTCTGAAAATCCTTATTGTGTTTTATTATTATCGAAAAGAAATTTGAAAATGTCGAGTACAAGAGCGATACTGAGAATTGTGGAGTATACGAGTTTATGTATACGTACCCACTCCCCCCTTTTTTAGAGAGGGGATATCTGTTACTCGTCTATCGACGAGCTGCCTACGTACCCCTTCAAGGATCAAGCCATCTCGTAGTTCAGTCGGTGCCACGAGTATGTTTACTTGGTACCTGCATCGATAGTCTTGGTTGTATCGGTAAAGATGTCTTCTTCTGGGTTTATCTCGTCCGGTTGGGTCAGGACTCTAGTCTGGGAAACCTGCTGGTTTTGGTGTCTAAAACCGTTGCTTGAGTAGACAATCTCGAATCGTCTTTCTCAAAGAGTTTCAGCGATGGCTGAGTTATCCTGCACGTTTTGGTTTTAGCATTGCCGGTGGCCGTGACTTGGCTCACCTTATGCTCGCTTGGTAGGAAAGGTGCGATTGATCCTAACATCCCCAGATTGCGGCAATTTCGTTAGGAGTTGGGAACTTGATGCCTAGATGATATGTCGACGGGACTGCCTTCATGGCGTTTATCCAAGGCGTACCCCTAATGACATTGTAGATGGCTGGGTGGTTGAAGAACGCGAAGTCGAGATTTTTGTGACTTTCATTGCCATGACTGGGATTTGATCGACCCGGGAGTCATCGATGTTATGCCCGAGAAATCGGTTAACAGTTTTGGCGTTGGTTTGACTTCTCACAGTTCGACGTTCATCCTTTTGAGAGTGTCACGGAAGATGACATTGACTGTGCTTCCTGTGTCCACGAGGATTCTAGCGACTTCGAGATCTCTGATTACGAGATTTGATAACGAGTGGGTCGCTGTGGGGCTGTTCAATTCCACGAGCATCCTCTTCTTCTAATGTAACGGCTCTGTTTGGAACGTTGTGTGGTAGAGACCAGCTTGGCCAGATTTGCTTGACTCATCTTTCCGCTGATAAAATTTGATCGACGAACCTTATCGCTATAGTACTATGACCCTCCAATGATCATGTTCATGATTGTTGTCGCTGCCCTTTTCCTCGTGCCTCCTTCAGTGTTTTTCCCCCGACTGATTTCCCAAGATGAGTTCTCTTATTGCAGGGTCTTATCAGTCTTTGGGGATGATCAGACTCGCGGATGAGGTAATTTACGTTTGTTATATCAGAGAGCTCTCCTGTGAGAAACTTCGCGGCCAACCTTGCCTCGAGAAATTTAAAGTTGACGGTCGTGTCACTTGGGTCTGGTGGAAGTCGCAGAAGGTGTTATCCTCGTAGTTTGACTTTCGGGTCCATGTGTTTCCTGTCGTCCGCCCTTGTTCCGATCCGGAGTTGATGGCATAGTTATGCGCTCCCTGGAGATCTTCCCCCTTGTGATGGGCCGTACTTGTCGTTACGAAGATTTTTGTTTTTTCGGCTTCTGATCTGATGCCGAATCTTTTGACGGCTTCTTGGTCGGCTTATGATTTTGCGACAAGACCTTGGTATCCTTTTTGATGATGATGTAGTCCGTGGCTTTGTTGGAGCGCATCCTGTATATGCATGGTTTGTCGAGGGTTATCCACTTCCTGAATTTCGACTTGTACCAGAGCGTTTTGCGGAGCGCGTCTATGGCCACCTTGTTGTTTATTCGGTAACCCTGGATTTCACGATTTTGAATCTGTTCATGAAGTTGCAGAGAGGTTCATCTTCCTTTTGAGCCAGGGTCCAAAGGTCGACATCGGAAGTTTCTCGATTTATGAACATACAGTGTTGTTTGAGAAACTCCAAAGCGAGTTGGGGGAAACTTCCGATGGAGTTTCGCCTAAGTCGGGAACCACATGAGCACTGCTCCTTGGAGGTTCTCGACGAAGAGGCGGCAATGGACGGCATCTCTTTCGTTTTCTTTGAATTTTTCCCTTCCCACCGCGATCTGGAAGGCTTGTAGGTGCACCTTGGGGTCAGTTGTACCGTTCTAGGTGGGTACCTTGATCTTTCCAGGATCCGATACTCTTGTATCGGTTATGCGAGCTGTTAAGGTGTTTTTCCGATCCTCCTAGAGCAGTCGATCGATTCCGGGCATGGTGCTAATAGCGTGGTGAATCTTAGATTTCACCGCTCTTTATTTTGTGGCCATTTTCGGGATATATTCATGGATATCGCAAATCTCAAGATCATCTCCAATGATCTGAACCTGTTCTTCATCTAATTTCTGTTGTTATGCCCAAAAGATGTTTTCTTCTTCTTCAGCCATGGGTTTATCAAACAGGGAGTATTCATGAACCGCGCGGCTTCGTGTCCATCTCGGATGCACGTCAGCGTCTTATTCCGAATTATGGTACTGATCGCTGGGATCCAAATTGACATGTTCATCCTTGTGTTCCTCTGTTCCAAGCCCCAATGGTGGAGGGTTTTCAGAGTTTTTCTGAGCAAGGGTTATCTCGCTGGGATTTTATCTTTATGGATTTTCCCGTGAGTGCCCATGCCTGTCCAGGGGAGTTGCGAAATCGAGTCTTCTCCCGTGAACCCTAGTGGTTCCACGAGGACAAACTATTCGGGTCCTTGTTGTTAGGGTTTCGACCTGTTTAGCGAGAGATGCCATGATTTTTTCCTGTTCTTCTAACATCTTTTCAAAATCGGAGAACGTCTTTTTTACCTCCTAGAAGGCTGTGGTGTTGGCAGCAGTGTTAATCGTGTAACTTTCGTTGCTTGAGTTTTGACGTCGTTGCCCATGCCTCCAACGACGCTAGTTTGTTGGTTGGTCTGATCGTCACTAGACACGTCTGATCGAGTGTTTGTGACTGAGAGTTAGATTGATCAGTACCCCCCCCCCCCCCCCTCCTTCTATCGCCAAACTGTGGGAATCAAATTAGCACTGTCGATTTACACAAATAAGGAGAGTCAAGAAACCCTAACTTTCCCAGAGGTCCCAAATTTTGGCTAAGCCAAACGTCAAGCAATCAGACAATAAAAATAGACGAAGTAAATAATCAAATAAACGGAGAGGAAAGAAGATCTTATTCTGAATTCTTGAATGAGCGTTACAATAGGTAAAGTCTTGGCCGCAAGAGCTATTGGCGAGTTCTCTAGTTCTAACCATGTAAGACTTTGTTAACGTAGTTGAGTCGCAGCTCGAGAATAAAAAATGGGAAATTTCCTAAAACACTCTAAGTGCTAAGTTTTCTGCTGTGTATTACGTCTCCTGATTCTCTATCTTGGTGTTCCTTATATACACCTCTTATAGAAGTTCCTTCTTTCCTCTTCTGCTCCCGAGTCATGTTTATCGCTTTGCTGAAATATTCCATTTTTCATCGATCTTCAAGATTATACCTTGAAACTTGACATTTATCTTCCGCACTTGACATTTATCTTCTCCTTCAAACAATAAATAAACCGTCATAGTATCCTTGGGCTCAATCACATTTAAAACCGTAAGTGGGCTCTTAGCCGTGTTTTAGACCTTTACGGACAGTTTTTTGACTTAAATGTTCTTACGATATTTCCAAGAGAAAACCTTTGGTACGACGTGGTTTTGTAAATAGCTCAAATTACTCGAATAGTTGAGGAAAATTTGGTGTTAAGTCAACCGTTACCCTTTTATACGAACCTTTTTAATTCATACGAGAAAACAAGTCTTTACGATTTTTATTGTAAATTTCCAACGGTAACTCCAATAGAGAAGAAACAAGAGACAATGTGATCGAGGTTCAAAAGAGGTATGGATCGGAACCAAGACGGATGGTGCTGATCCAACTCGCCATATGGCGAGCTGGAAGTGGTCAATCCAACTCGCCATCAAAGTTGGACGAGCTTATCCAACTCGCCTAATGGCGAGTTGGATGGAGACAATCCAACTCTCCAGCAGGCGAGTTGTACAAGCTGGTCCAACTCTCCTGATGGCGAGTTGGTCGAGCAATCCCTACTCACCCAATGGGGAGTTGGACGGTGACAGTTCAACTCGTCATCAGAAGATTTGGTCGACCAGTCCCATCTTTCCTGTTGGCGAGTTGGACGGTTACAGTCCAACTCGCCATCATGCAACTTGGTCGAGCAGTCCCAACTCACCTGATGGCGAGTTGGACTTGGTCCGTTCAACTTGCCGTCAGGTGGGTTGGAAACGTTTTCTTTGGTCGTTTCGTTGATCGGTTGTCCTTTCCAGTAACTTGCCGTCCAAACCTTTTTGAATTTACACAAGGTTCCAGTTGTGGTTTCCCGCGCTTTTTGTTTTTCAAATGTTCTTTCAAGAATTTCAGCCAGTGATTCCGCCGTGACCAATTTTGACCCCAACAATCATAAGATAGTCATCAGACCACTAGACAGTATCGTCGAGTCATTAACTTACTTGGTCGATTTTACTGTAATTATGGTCAGACAATCTTCAAACTAGTCAAGCGAGATTTTCTTCGACCAAATTTCTATTCGGCCGTGAGGGTTATTACATTCTAACCCCCCCCCCTCCCCCCTCAAAAGAATGTGTCCCTAAATTCTTATAACATAGATGTACGCACTTTACCGAACCCTAGAGTCTCTGCAATGAGTTCTGAAGAATCACCCTTGTATTTATCTCAATCTATCCATGTCGGAGCTCTATTGCTTTCTCAAAATATCTGAACTTTGAAATTTTTTTACTATCCAATCTTTTATATGATGTTCATCTATCAGCAAAGGACCTTTAGGATATGCTAGATTGGGTTGCAATTTTTCTGATTTCAAAAAATTCCATCATACTGGATCTGATATAAGCTTACGCAACATCAACACATAGATCCTAATGTCTATATGAAAGAAGCTCTGATTGTCAGCTAATCTTTTCAACTCTAGCAACAATTCAGTACTGACCAAACATCAGATTTCTGATTCTCCAATTTTTTAAACAATCACTTCTTTTCTCTGCAGGCACTTTCAAGAAGAACCAAATTCATTATCACAGCACAACTCTCGTAAACAGCGGTCTGCATATTTCTTCTGGCAGCCTATAATACTGTACAATTGCATTTCTGAAATTCTTCTATCTGCCTTTCTATATGACTTTCTCTCATCTCAATATTATGGATTGTGGAACATAGGTGATGTGCCATACGTGAATGTAACATCTCAGGTCTGGTCAATGTTATCTTGATTAACCGTGCAACAATCAAACACGAACATGCACCATCAATCACGCTAACATGATTTACACCAAGGGTCCTACTCGCAAATAAACACTTACTGGCACTTGGGTGTTTTTATGTTCTAACAGGGTAAAAATATACTAAACAAATAATTGTCAAATTAACCCTTAATCCTAACATACAAAATAATACTTTTGCTAAGAGAGAGCAGGTGTGGTACTTAGGGATCGAATCCACAGAGAACAATGGCACACAATAAATTTCTTATTTCTAAAGACTAAGCTAGGTAATTATATATATAGGTAACAAGAAATCAGGTCAAAGAAATATTCCTTATTAGAAGGTATCAATACAATATGGAAATATGCTAATCACGCAAATATGGAAATATGCTAATAATGTAAATATGGAAATATGTTGATAATGTAATATGGAAATATGTTAATAATTTAAATATGGAAATATGCTTATAGATTAAGTAGATGCAAATGTAAATATGCTAGATCTAGGGTTTCAAGCTTAATGAATTTTGGGAATAGGAGGAACGGATAGGAAAATATTTTAGAACTCAAATATTAAGTCCAACTCTCGTATGCGAGCAAAAAGAAAGACCATCGATCGACGGTGAAATCAGAAGGAAGTGTGAACGAGATTTGATATGTTCACCAAGCAAATTAGACCAGCTCTCGCATGCGCATAACAACCTAGTTCAATGGAGTATGTTCCACATAACCTGTACTCGTAGTCGTCCATGTCCTACTTTTGAGATCCTAGTTAGCTACTCTAGAATGCAAGCATTAAGCACAACTCAGTTATTGGATATTAACTTAACCTAGCAATCATACTTTTGGGTTAATCCATGATTGCTATCATTCAACCCTAAATCTAGTTCATAATTACTCAGAAATAATTAAAGTAACACTTCAAGAAAACATCGTTATTCTGAGGGACATACCGAGGGAAACTGAGTTCCTCGGAATTTTCTGATTCCTCGGAATTTCCTCAGTATGTCGGCAGGATTTCATCTATAAATTCAGCCACCCCTCTTCCTCTTCATTCCACTCCATTTCTTCTTCTTCACTCCTACGATCACGAATTTGGTTTCAAAAAAACATGTCTTCTTTAAATTATTTTCGTTCTTGGATCGATCGACCTCATTTGGATCCAGACACGAGATTGCTTACGGAAGAATACCAACGAGGTATAACCAAATTCATGGGGTTAGTTCGCCGACAACCGGAAGCAGAAACAGGTAAGTTAAGATGTCCTTGCTCTAATTGTAAAAATAGAAAGGTTATTAAAGAGTGGGATGTTTGGACTCATCTATATTTGAGTGGGTTTACACGAGGTTACAAAATTTGGTATCATCATGGGGAAACTAATTATGAACTTGGTAGTACTAGCGAACCTCAGCCGGCGGTTAGATTAGAAGAACCTATTAGAACGGATGTAGATTATGGTGTAGGTACTGAGCAGATGGTAAATGATCATTTTAGAGGGGAAGATTTACCCAATGCAGAAGCTAGGAGATTTTATGATATGTTGGATGCTGGAAAGCAACCATTGTACGAAGGTTGCAGAGATGGTCATTCAGCTTTATCATCTGCTACAAGACTGATGGGCATTAAAACAGATTATAACTTGGCTGAAGATTGTGTGGATGCGATAGCTAATTTTGTTAAAGGTATTCTACCTGAGGATAATGTAGCTCCAGGTTCATACTACGAGGTTCAGAAACTCGTAGCTGGTGTTGGTTTATCTTATCAAGTAATAGATGTATGCAGCGATAACTGCATGATTTATTGGATGGCGGATGACCAGCGGATTACATGCAAATTTTGTGGGAAGCCTCGTTATAAAGATACGAGTGGAAGAGTTCCAGTGCCATATAAGAGGATGTGGTATTTGCCTTTGATGGAAAGGTTGCAGAGGTTGTATCTTTCGGAACGCACAGCGCAACGAATGAGATGGCATGCGGAGCACTCAACAGATGGTGAGATTAGACATCATTCAGATGCAAAAGCGTGGAAGCATTTCCAATCAAAGTATCCCAACTTTGCGTATGAGAGAAGAAATGTCTACCTTGGATTATGTACTGATGGTTTCAGCCCGTATGGGAAGAGTGGAAGACAATATTCTCTATGGTCAGTCATTGTTACACCATACAACTTACCCCCAAACTTGTGCTTGCGACGAGAGTTTCTGTTTCTCTCCATTCTCGTTCCCGGACCAGAGCATCCTAAGAGATCACTTGATGTGTTTCTTCAGCCACTAATATATGAGTTGCAACAACTATGGGCTGAAGGTGCTGAACATACGATATTTCGTGTAAAGAGAACTTTCAAATGCGGGCAGTACTAATGTGGACAATAAGTGATTTTCCAGCATATGGTATGTTATCTGGATGAACAACGCATGGGCGGCCTATCATGTCCATATTGTCAAGATGACACATATGCTTTCCAACTAAAGAACGGAAGAAAAACGTGTTGGTTTGACTGTCACAGACGATTCCTACCACCTCATCATCCATACCGTCGGAGTAAAACTTTGTTTAGGAAGAACAAGCAGGTGTTTGATGGTCCACCTGAAGAATTTAGTGGGTTAGGTTTGAAGACACAACTAAGAGATTTTGGTGCAGCAAGGACGCCAGACGTCGGTGGACATGAGCATTTTCCGGTAGATGCTGTTGGAGAACTACATAACTGGCACAAAAAAAAGTATTTTCTGGGATCTGCCATACTGGGAGGATCATCTGCTAAGGCATAATTTAGATGTCATGCATATTGAGAAGAACTTTTTTGACAATCTCATGAACACGATCCTTAATCTTCAAGGTAAAACAAAGGATAATTTGAAGTCAAGACTAGATTTAGTCGATATATGTGCTTGTTCAGAACTTCATGTTGATGGGAATGGTAGGGCTCCTTTTCCCATATACCGACTTGATGTAGAGGGAAAAAATGCCTTCTTTGATTGGATTTCAAACGATGTGGAGTTTCCAGACGGTTACATATCTAATTTGCGTAATTGTATCGACAGAAAGGAAGGAAAGTTTATTGGCTTGAAAAGTCACGATTGCCATGTGTTGATGCAGCGCCTCCTTCCGTTTGTCTTCAAGGAACTATTACCACGAAATGTTCATGAAGCAATTGCAGGGATAAGTGCTTTCTTCCGCGATTTATGCACCAGATCAGTGACTCTTGAAGGTATTGAAAATCTGAAGACTAACATAGCCGTCATTCAGTGCACCTTGAGAAGATATTTCCTCCCTCATTTTTGATGTTATGGAGCATCTTGTTATTCACCTGGCAAGAGAATTAGAACTTGGTGGTCCTGTGCAGTATAGATGGATGTATCTGTATGAGCGGTATATGTTCCATTTGAAGAAGAAGGTGAAAAATTTAAGTAGGGTGAAAGGTTCTATAGTCGCACAGAAGATCAAAGAAGAAATTTCAAACTTTGCCGAGTACTACTTTCCAGCAGGAGTTCAGACCAAAAACAGAAGACCTGCTCGGCATGATGATAGAGGCGAACGGGCAACATATCATGTTAAGGTTCCAGATATTTTCACAGATGTTGGACGACTTAGCGGAAAACCAAAGGACCGTCGACTTAGTGAGCAGGAGCGAAGTCATTTGCAAACATATTTGTTCACCAACTGCGAAGATGTTCTTCAATATGAGAGGTAAGTTTATTATCTTACAAATTTTTATTTTAACAAATTAACATTTGTACCTTTTTAAAAACATTATTGTCATCACATGTACAGGATTTTCATGGCAGAAAAGCGGTTCGAATATAGATACGCCACAAAGGAGGAACTAGAAGAAATTAAGCAGAGAGAATTTGCTGGATGGATGTTTACTTATGTGAGTGCCTTAACAAATTAAAATATCATTTAACAGATATTTATACAAATTAAAATATCATTTATCACATATTTATACTAATTCATTATATATGTGCTATTAATAGGTGTCTGCTGGTTTGGCCAGAGGTGAAACATATGACGTTGGATACGCGAGATGGTGGTTGGACCAAACTATGTTGTGAAGTCATATCCGAGATTTTGTACTCGAGGATATGCATTCACAACTGAAAAGAGGAGACATTCGCGTACGACCTATGATGCTGGTGTTTGTTCTACATTAGGAGATGATGTATACTACAGACACATACATGAGATTATGGAAATCAAGTATTTGGGCATGCTTGGATTGCGTTGTACTGTTTTCTATTGTGATTGGCACGACAACACTCCAGATCGAGGTGTGAGAACAGATGCATTTGGTGTTACATCAGTACATTCGAGGCGAAAGCTGCAATATTATGATCCTTTCATTCTTGCTTCTCAGGCCGATCAGGTAAGTAAATGTTAATTATTCAGAATGATTGATCAATAATTTATACTTTTACTAATAATTTTTTAAATGTTACAGGTTTGTTATATCAAGTACCCCCGGGTAAGGAACAGAGATGATCCATGGGTTACTGTTACAAGACTCAACCCGAGAGGCCGAGTTCAGGGAAGTTCTGAGCTGGAAGACCCACTACAACCAATCACATCCGGCAACTTAAGTGCTGCAGAAGATGTAGCTGAAGGTGGCCTTGTAGTCGATTTTAACGACTTCGCAGAGGAAGCCGTCGTTCACGGCAAATAATGAACCAGTCATTGGAGAGTTTCACCAAGATCCAGATTCAGATTCATCTGGTGATGATGACTCGGAAACAGACTGGCTTCTTTTTTTTTATAGAAATACCGAGGAAATTCCGAGGGACTTCAGGTTTTCCTCGGAATTTCCTCGGTATTTGAATATAAAATACTCTTCCTCAGAATTTTCCGAGGAAATTCCGAGGAACTAGTTGTTTTTCAGACCCAATCCCTAGTTCCTCAGAATTTCCTCGGAAAATTCCGAGGAAGAGTATGTATTTTTAAAAATTCCTCAGAATTTCCTCAGAAAATTCCGAGGAAATTCCGAGGAACAAGAGGTTTTTAACCGAAAACAACGTTTTGCGGATTAATTAACACGTATATAACCTTCATTAAGTGTCTTAACCATATTATGAATTCAAAATTTGGTGTTTTAGACGATAACAAAAACTTTTACGATTGCATGAATGAAAACCACACAACATAAGAGAAACACTTATACACTTTAATAAACGTTAAAGAAAATACTTACAATTATTTTTGAAATTTTGTTATTTCATGGTTTATGATCATCCATACAAAGAATCCTCAATGGTATGCATTACATTTGTATAAAAAATGAAATACGGCCAAAAAAATCGAGGTTTTGAAACCCCTATTCCTCGGAATTTTCCGAGGAACTAGTTGTTTTTCAGACCCAATCCCTAGTTCCTCAGAATTTCCTCGGAAAATTCCGAGGAAGAGTATGTATTTTTTAAAAATTCCTCAGAATTTCCTCAGAAAATTCGAGGAAATTCCGAGGAACAAGAGTTTTTAACCGAAAACAACGTTTTGCGGATTAATTAACACGTATATAACCTTCATTAAGTGTCTTAACGATATTATGAATTCAAAAATTTGGTGTTTTTAGACGATAACAAAACTTTACGATTGCATGAATGAAAACCACACAACATAAGAGAAACACTTATACACTTTAATAAACGTTAAAGAAAAATACTTACAATTATTTTTGAAATTTTGTTATTTCATGGTTTATGATCATCCATACAAAGAATCCTCAATGGTATGCATTACATTTGTATAAAAATGAAATTACGGCCCAAAAAAATCGAGGTTTGAAACCCCTATTCCTCGGAATTTTCCGAGGAACTAGTTGTTTTCAGACCCAATCCCTAGTTCCTCAGAATTTCCTCGGAAAATTCCGAGGAAGAGTATGTATTTTTAAAAATTCCTCAGAATTTCCTCAGAAATTCCGAGGAAATTCCGAGGAACAAGAGGTTTTTAACCGAAAACAACGTTTTGCGGATTGATTAACACGTATATAACCTTCATTAAGTGTCTTAACCAGATTATGAATTGAAAATTTGGTGTTTTAGACGATAACAAACACTTTTACGATTGCATGAATGAAAACCACACAACATAAGAGAAACACTTATTACACTTTAATAAACGTTAAAGGGAATACTTACAATTATTTTTTGAAATTTTGTTATTTTCATGGTTTATGATTATCTGATACAAAGAATCCTCAATGGTATGCATTACATTTGTATAAAAATGAAATACGGGCCAAAAAAATCGAGGTTTTGAAACCCCAAACCCCCTGTTCCTCGAAATTTCCTCGGAAAATTCCGAGGGAACTAGTGTTTTTCAGACCCAATCCCTAGTTCCTCGGATTTTCCGAGGAAATTCTGAGGAAGGTACTGTCCGTCGGATTTTACTTACCCGTGAAAACCAATCCGCGTGAAAATTTTCGCGAACCCCTAAGTTAGTGATTCCGACGGAATTCCGACGACCCCGTGTCCGTCGGAATTCTTATATACATAACATAACACTTCTTCTTCTTCTTCTCTGCCGCATCTCTCTCACTTCTCTCATCTCTCTCATTTCTCTCTGATCTCTCTCAACTCTCGCCGGCGAGTTCACTACCCAACCCCACATCTCTACTCCACTTCTAAAATCATGTAAGAATCTATGTAAACCTTGTATTTTTCAATTTCTTAGGGTTTGTTAGATTAGATTTTCGGATTTAGGTTGTGTTATGGATAGTTTAGGATTGAATGGATAGTTTAATTTAGGATTGTTGTTTTTAGTTTTTTTGGAATTATTTTTGTATTTTTAAAACGTTTTTTGATTTTTAAAACATTTTTTGATTTTTAAAAATGTTTTTCGATTTTTAAAAACGTTTTTCAAGTTTCCAGTAATAAACTATGTATAATAAAACGTTTTTTAAAAATTTTCAAAATATTTATAAAGCTTTTTCTATATTTATAAACGATTTAAAATTTTTATACATATATATATATATATAAAAATCATGTATAATAACAATTTTTTAAAAATTTTAATAGTTTTATACATATATATATATATATATAATCATGTATAATAACAATTTATAAAAAAATTATAATTTTTATATATTAAAACTATATTTGTAATTATATATATAAATCATGTATAATAACAATTTTAAAAAAAAATTATTAAACAATTTTTGTAATTATTAAAAAATTAAACATTTTTAATATCTATAAAACATCTTTTGTGATTAAAAACTATTATTTTGGATTTTTTTAAAATATATATATATATATATATATATATATATACAGGTCTTATGATGATCAGAGCCGACCTCGACAGCGTCGTAGTCGTGGTGGTACGGGAGCCACTCCATTCAGGGTCCGTATCGCCCCACAGCTCCTGCCATACATCTCCCTCTCCATTTCCCTCTCATGCTCCTCCCGCTCCCATTGCTGCACCCGCTCATGCTCCTGCTCCTGAGGGTCCTCCGGGAGTGATGAGAGTGCGGAGTTTGTTCGACAGCCCGGTCGTGACCATTCTTCCCTATCTCACTCTGTATCCACACGGACGGGGTCAAACATGGTAATTAAACCTTTTTTTCATTAAATTTGATTCATTTTAAATAATTGTTCTTTTATTAGGTTCAACCGATCCTCGAACGGATCAGCGCATGGATCCACCGTATGATGTACTCGGCCCTCGACAAGGGACATCCGACTTTCACGACTTGCGGTAAGTATTCTAATTTTTTACTTATATTTTTAATCTTTAATATAATTTTCTAATTAAGTGTTTCATTTTCAGCAAAAAATTTAACTGGAATGCCGATGATACCTTGTATATCTATCACCACTCATCCATAAAGTTATGGAGAACTATGGGAAGCAGATCCATGAGTGGAAGAAGAAGTGGGAAATAAATAAGGTTGGTTTTTATTTATTAAACAATTTTTTAATTTAATAAAATATTTTTTTATTTATTTAACAATTTTTTTTTTATTAAAAGGTCCCAAAGTCGATGAACTCCACGGTCTGGCAGGAGTTGGGTGTGCATTGGAGTAAGGATGAGACGAAACAAACTTCTTCCACCAACTCCACCAACTACCATGAGCGACCGTAAAGGGAAGGCATCTTCAAGCATAACTTGGGTGCTCAATCTATTGCCACTCTGAGGGATCGCATGGTAAGCTAGTCGTTTTTTATTCTATTATTTAAGTTTTTAAATTTTATTTTTGGTGCATTTCTTCTAATTACTAATGTTTGTCTAATTTATGTTTTTTTCAAGGCGGATGAAAATGAGGGCGAGCCGGTTGATGATCTCGCCCTAATGAAGAGGGCGTATACCAACAAGAAGACCGGCCAGATTGATGATGGTGTTGTGTAGGATGTGGTCACCCTTATCGACACTCAGTTGGAAGACGAAGTGTCTCAGCTTCAAACCGAGGATGACGATTCGACGGGTTCGACCTACTTGCCTCGGGTTCAGATCAACGAAATCGTTAAGTTCTTTTTTTAAAGTTCAATTCATCTTTTCTATTATTTAAATTTGCACTTTTCTATTTCAGTTGGTTTCCAAAGAAGAAGGGACGTTTGTTCGGTTTGGGTCGTCGGTCCCGGTCGTTTCGTCTTCTACTGCACCACCGCCATTTGTTGATCCAGAAGTATTTATGGGTCAGTTGCAGGACAAAGATGATCGCATATCTGCGTTGGAAACCCAGATGGCGACTCAACAGGCGGACTTTGAGGCACATAGGAAGCTGAAAGAGCAAATGATGGAGATGATTGAGGAGGTTGCACCCGAACGAGGTGTTCCCGAGCATGCCAGACCCGATTCCAAAACCCGTAGTTTTTTTTTTTCAAAAACTCTGAGTGTTATTTTTTTATTTGTACGAATTTGAATTTTATATAATATGTTTTTCAATTTAATTTTAATTTTATATTTTTGAATTTAAATTCAGAAATTTTTTTTTTTTTAAATATTTTTTTGGGATATTCCAGAGGAGGTATATTCCGAGGGAGAGGTTCCTCGGTAGTATACCGAGGAGCAGGGTTCCTCGGAAATATACCGAGGAACAAGGATCCTCGGTAAATACCGAGGAAAGCAATTTCTCGGAATATACCGAGGAACAAGGATCCTCGCTAAATACCGAGGAAGGCAGTTCCTCGTATATTCCGAGGGAGCCCTTCCTCGGTATATTCCGAGGGACAAGTTCCTCGGAATATACCGAGAACAGGCTTCCCCGGAACAACTCGTCGGAACTTCCGAGGATTCGTCCCTCCGGAATCGCCTCGTTATATACCGAGGGGTAACTTCCTCGGTATATTCCGAGGACTTTTCCGACGAACTGTTGTCCTCACAGTTTCCTCGGAATTTTGTTTCCTCGGAATTCCGTCAGAAAAATTCGAGGGAAAATGAAATTTTGAGGAGTTTTTTTCCGAGGACTTATATCCTCGGTATGTCGTCGGAATACGTTTATTTCGACGACATACCGACGATTTTGGCCCTCGGAATGGGCCTGTTTTTTGTAGTGTAAGAATAATAATCTGAATATAATGCATAGATAAAATATTGGTGTTCCAATACAAATCTCCCTAAGGACTCATGAATCTTCTCCCCTCAATAAATACTAAAACTATGGAGTGCTGGTGCACACACACACTTTGCCCTAAACTTAGGCACCAAGCATCTCCCCTTCTTTTTGGTGCAATACATAAAGTATAAATGTAAAATTCTAAAGTCTAGGGCAAAACTCGTCCAAGGTTAATCTTTTAATCTTGTGTCATGTCTCTAACTTGGGATTGAAAATCGACTGTCTGCGAATTGGACATCGATCGATGGAATAATGCGCAACATCGATTGATCTTGGTCATGTAACGTCGGTCGACGCTAACGTTGTGTCGTCGATCGATGGTCGTCTTGTATTTTGACTCTCACAACGATCAGCTACGGATTAATCTCCTATAAATGCTCCAAAAGCTCCAAGTATCTCCATATATCTCCAAAACGCACCTGGACCAGTAAAGACCTTAAAACATAGTCTAGACACACATAACAAACCCTAAATAGAGCCTATAACATGGTATAAAACTGGTAATAAATAGGATATATCAACTCCCCCAGACTTAATCTTTTGCTTGTCCTCAAGCAAAAAAGTCTATGAAAGCGAAAACTCACATGATGTCTAAGTATAAACATCACCCTACTTTGTTGCAACCACATCCTATCAAGTCAATCACAGAGAAACTTTACATACCCTATCCTAATATAGCAACCAAATCCTTTCTACCAACAACTTAGCAAATACTAGTATGACTCACCCCTCTACTGATTTCATTTTTTTGCATAAAACAAAATAAAAGTGTAGGCTTTACCTTGGGAGTATCAATCAAAGGACACATGGACTCTTACCTCTGCAAGTATCTGAACACACAGGTAGCCTTCTCTGATTCCTTTCCTCTCTCTCTCTCTTCTCACTTCTTCTCAGTCAATGTCTCCCTTGTTTTGAGGGTATCATTTTATTTTTTTAATTGACTGAGATATTTGGATAGGGCTTCCATAAATCAAGCCCTAATGGTTTTTGCCACCAGATCCTGTTCACTTATTTTTGAACTTTATCTCCTTCTAGGATCATATGAATCAAGCTTTAATGGTTGTAGCCACCAAATCTTGTTCGGCTCCTTTTTTAATCTGAAGGGGAGAGAGAGGGGAATCAAAAGCACACAGACTTTTAGTTTCCAGACTTGCAGAAGGAATCCGATCCAATGTATACCAAATCCCAAAGGAAGTAAATAATGTGAGGATTAGTGTTGGGAAATCAGCTTTGGTTCCTCCAAACTTTCTAAGCAAGTGTGATATCGTGGCAGGGATGATCCACTTTGGTATATCTAGTAATCTCTCCAAACAACCTTCTAAGAATGGTGCTTATAGCATGGTTATTCAATAATAAATCTTGATCATAGTCCTCTTAAACTCAATAAAACTTTTTTGAAAAACTTCTATATATATATAGATAAAACTCAAAAAACAATTAAATAGCATTAGCGACCCCCTCCCCCAGACTTAAATTACACTGTGCCTAGTGTAATCCGCCCCGGATGGTTAGAAAAATTAATCATAAGTAAATAGCATAAGTATTAAACTTTATACCTCCTCTCTTTAAGATAACGTCGATCGATGGTAGTGAATGGTGTCGATCGATGTTGAACCTGTAAATTTCTATTTCTTATAAAACTCAAAATAAAACACAATATCAGTAACACCTCCCCTAGACTTACACAACACTATCACCAGTGTTATACAGTCAGAGATTGGAGAGAAATAAATCATATACCTGCTTGTTGATGGTGATCTTCGATCGACACAGTTAAGTGGCTATCGATCGATGCGATGGTTACTCCGTTCGACCGATCGTGATCAAGTATCGTCGATGCTCTATGCAGACTATCTCCCTCCGGGTTTTTTTTAAGAATATGAAAACCTGCAATAATAAAATAAAATTCTAAATTAGACTAATATAATAGAAAAACTAATTAAAACTTACTAAACAATGGTTTCCTCCCACTCAGCGCTTGGCTTATAGTCTTAAGCTCGACGTTGTGAACGTTCTGACTAGAAATGAGGTTGATTAACACTTGGAAAACAAGTATCTACATCTTCTTTGCTCTTCTGAAACCATGTACCAACGAAGTTTCTGACTGCCTCATCTCCTCTGGTTTTCTTGTTCTTTATGATCACCTTTACTAACCTCCAATGAATGCATTCTTCTTTGTAAATTCTCAATACTGGGCTGGAGCATTCTAAGTCTGGCAGCTGTAGTGTTTGATATCTCCTCCGATTTCTGAGATATATCTTCCTTCATCAGGCTTTGAGAAAAAAAAATTGCATCGAACTTATCTTCCAAGTGGTGTTCTGCTGCGGACTTCTGTCTGTCGAACTTCAGTATCGATCGATGGCAAGGTGTTGCTGTCGATCGGTGTCACTTATCTGGTCTACTCGCATGCTGTCTATGAACAGTATCCATCTCTTGCTTCATCTCATCCATGCGTGTAGTCAAATTGGTGAGCATTTATCTATTAGGATAGTAGATATCATCAAGCCTCATGTACAAATCATCCAGTGACATCTCTTGAGCCTTGTAGATCGCATGCACAATATCATCAATCTCTGGTCTGCTGTATGCCTCTTGCTTCTTTGTAGACATAGCGATCTTTGCTTCATGTTCTCTGGATGCCTAGAATAGTGGTATCAATCGATGAATTCTTCTTGTTGGTCGATCGATGGTTGAGTTTGAATTGGCTCGTGCTTCTGCTCCTCGTTGGTCGATCTATGGCTGGTACTTGGGCGACGATCGATGGCTATTGTTGTTGTCCAAATAAGTTTCCTGATCGGTTCAGCCATAATAAGGGTGTATGTTACGTCTTTCTTAGGTTAGAGTTAGAATTCTCCCATAAAACTCCGGGGCACGTCCTTCTACATCTCTAAAAATTCCAAACTCATCGGATCTGAGATAACCAACTTCTGTTTCTTCTGTTCCAAGTGAATGGTCTTGCTTTCGTTGATGTCGTTTGATGGCAAAGATAGGCCGATTGTTGATGTTTGATTGCCTACTCTCGCGTTCATTACCCAGCCAACTTCTTCCTCCCTGTAATCTGAATCATATTTCTTCGTAAGCTTAGTCGTATCCTTGGCATTCCTAATTAGTGTTGATCAATGGTATATAGTTACATCGATCGATGCTCGATTATCAGACTGGTGACCAAAAAGGTTTCCAGCTCCATTGGCCATTGCAAGTATATATGGTACATCTTCCTTCGTGACGTTTAAAATTCTGCCATCCATAGCTTTTGCGTGACCATCAGGATCTCTCATAATACCGAACTCATCTGGTTGTACATAACTAGCTTCTCTGTCAAGTTCTTCTGCTGAATCACGTTCGGTTTCTCCTTGGTGCTCAGTATTGATCAATGGCGTATGGTCGCCCGTCGATCGATGTCGATTTCCCCGGTTGATGGGAAACATGAAAAACTCCAGGCACTTCCATAGCAAGCCCTCGGTACTCGATCATCTCTTCTTCTCTGTAGTTTTCATCGTATTCGAGGTGGGATGGGTTGTAATTGTAATCAGCATGCGTGGTGTCGATCGATATTGAAGGGCAGTGTTGATGCGATTGTGGTTTGCAGGACTGTTCGATCGATGATAAGGGTTGGTGTGTCGATTGATGGCTCCATCTTACCGATTCGCTCATTGCCACTCGTAATCGCGAGAAGCCATGTGGCCACCAGCTCTTGCATCATTATAAATTTCATAATAAATTGTTATGATCAATCAAGGAAAGGCAAACCTGTTTGTCTTCATGTCAGCAGATTAGATTCCTTACGGTGGCCCATGAAAGCTTTTCCATGTAACAGGGGAAGAGTTCCCCAATTGATATGAATATCCCATCACATGGAAGTCTTTCGGGAGTAGGACATCCATGGAGATTCGCAGTGGGACATCTCTGCATATACCTTCCTGAGTCTACTCTAGAGCAATCTACAAAGACGAAAGAATCACTGTAAGTCTCTATTCTGAGGTTTAACTTCTCTGCTATAGCGTTGGCATGATGCTCACTGACGATCCGGTGTCGCATAAGGTATTGGAAATTCATGGTTTGATCAGACATGTACCACAAATTTCCAGGATCACTTCTTCTTTAGAATGATTCTTGGCTCTCTCCTAGTATGATCCTTGGTAGCTTTATCGACTATCATAGGTCCTGATGTATCCTCTTCTGCTATGGAGTTGTCGTTTCCCTGATCTTTGATCGATCAACTCGTTTTGTCACTGGGTAACCATCGATCGATTGTGCGGTCTTTGCGTCGAACGACAATGAAGCATTCCCAATTCGTCAAGTTAACAGGAACCGTCGATTTATTCTTAGTAACTTGTATAGATTGATACTTGTGTGGGCTGCCTAATGAACTCGGACTTCTATAAGTAATCCTTCCTCTTGTGGCATCTCTTTCTTGACTTCTACCCAAAAAATCATCATCAATCACAGCATTGACGTGATATTTTCTCCCAGATTCTTCCCCCTCTTTGACCATAACTTCGTATCTCGTAAGGTTTCACTCTCATGTGTCACCCGATTTTCCAACTTTTCCACACGGATGTCGAGATCTTCGATTTTGTGTTTAGGTGGAGGTACAGGAAATCAAACTTGTCATTGAAATCCACAATCATCTTCTGTTGTTCCCTCAGTATCTTGTCAAACATAAATTCGACCCATGGTCTTCTGATTTGCTTTGAAATTTCTATACTTTTGGCAGCATGGGCATTAGCTTCATGTTGAGGTATTGCAGCGTCTGCTTCTGCTTATGTATCAGGGATTATAGTCCCATGATTTTCTATCCTTTCACCTTCTGCATTACGCAGATGACCGTTGAGGTCATGCAAGTCTCCATTCTCATTATGAACCACTATTATAGGCGCAACCATCTGAACTCGTCTGCTTTCGTCGATCGTTGTGGATGAGGTGTTGTCGATCGATGCTATATGATCAATGTTGGTCGATGCTGGAGTTTTGATGTCGGTGATGTTTTCCGTAAAGAAATGTCGATCGATGCTGAGTAGATATTGTCGATCAATGCTTGTCGTCTTTTTTGTGGATCGTACGTTCGAGTTGCTGTGGGTCTGAGAACAATAAGTCTTGTCCTTTGTTGTTCCTGGTACTCTTTTGGCATGCACCTGAAAAAACAAAGAAAAAAAAATCAGTAACTTGAAAGTAACAAACATAGACTAATCCTAGAAAATAAATCTAATAGCGATCAATGTTCCCCAGCAACGGCGCCAAATTTGACACTTGGATGTTTTTATGTTCTAACATGGTATAAATATCCTAAACAAATAACTGTCAATTAACCCTTAATCCTAACACACAAAATAATAATCTTGCAAGAAGATCAGGTGTAGTACTTAGGGATCAAATCCACATAGAACAATGGCACACGATAAATTTCTTATATAAGTAACAAGTAATCATGTCAAAGAAATATTTCTTATTAGAAGGTATAGATTCAATATGGGAAATATGCTAATAATGCAAAAATGGAAATATGCTAATAAGTAAATATGGAAATATGCTGATAATGTAAATATGGAAATATGCTAATAATATAAATATGAAAATATGCTGATAGATTAACTAGATGCAAATGTAAATTTGCTAGATCTAAGGTTTTAAGCTTAATGAATTATAGGAATAGGAGGCACGAATATGTAAATATTTTAAAACTAAAATATAACTATTCTGACCCTTTTAGCTCCAACTCTAGTATGCGAGCAAAAGGAAGACCATCGATCCACGGATAAGGCCTGGTGTTGATCGACCGTGAGATCAGCAGGAAGTGTGAACGAGATTTGATATGTTCACCAAGCAGATTAGACCAGCTCTCAAATGCGGCCTAACAACCTAGTTCAATGTAGTCTATTCTGACACATAAACCTACTCTCGTAGTCGTCCATGTCCTACTTTCGAGATCCTAATTTAGTGACTTGGGAATGCAAGCATTAAGCACAAACTCAATTGATGGATATTAACTTAACCTAGGAATCCTACTTTTGGGCTAATCCAAGATTGCTATCATTACCCTAAATCTAGTTGATAACTACTCAGACATAATTAAAGTAAGAATAATAATCTGAATATATTGCATAGATAAAATATTGGGGTTCTAATACAAATCTCCCTAAAGAGTTATGAATCTTCTCCACTAAATAATCCTAAAACTATGGAGTGCTGGTTCACACACACACTTTGCCCGTAAACTTAGGCACCAAGCATCCCCCTTCTTTTTGTGCAATACATAAAGTATAAATATAAAAACTTAAAGTCTAGTTCAACCTCGTCCCAAGGGTAATCTTGTAATCTTGTGTCATATCTCTAACTTGCCGTGACATGCGAGTTGCTCTGACGAGATTGGGACATCGCATCTGATGCAGGATGCTGCAACACTCTGATCGATCTGGTACATGTAACACTCGGCACCACGCTAACGTGTGATCGTCGATCCCAACGATCTGGTAGTCTTGAATTTCCCTTCTGATACTCGTCCACAACGATCAGCTACGGCATTATTCTCCTCATAAATTGCTCCAAACAGCTCCAACCCGATATCTCCAATATATATACTCCAAACGCAACTTTGCCTGTAAAGACCTTAGAGCTAGAGACACAAATAACAGACACTCGTACAATAGATGACCTATAAACATGCGTCTAACACTAGGTAATAAATAGTGCAATTATATACACGTATGTGGGAACGTTTTCGCACTGTCGATTTTGTTGAATTAGGAACGCAGGGTAAACCCTAGTTTCCCCTAGGTCCCGGATATCTGCTAAACCACACGCCAATCAGTCAGAATACAAGGTAAATACTGAAAAACGAAGTAAGAATCGAAAAGAGAACAAATATATGTCTTATTCTGAATTTGCGTATCAGTGTTTACAATTAGGATAGGAGCCTAGGCTATGAGAGCTGTCGGCGAGATCCCTAGTTCTAATAAACCTAAGACTGCAAACCCCTAGTTGAGTCGCAGGCCCGGATAACAAAAACGGAAACTGGTCTAAATGCCCTAACTGCTAAGCTATGTTTGCTCTGAGTGAAGATTTTCGTGTGTCCTCTGCATCATCACCCTTGAAGTCCTTATATACTCTCTAGAGGCGGGTTACTCTTTCCCTTTCTGCCCTTGGTCGAATTTATCGCTTTGCGGAAATATTCATTTTTTCCTAGATCTTCATGATCATCTTAGAAACTTAACATTTATCGTTCGAACTTAAATTTATCCCTTCCTGAAAAAAAAATATTAACTGTCACAAATTTGGGCTTGATTTGTATAAAATCGCGAGTGGGCTTTTATTGAGCTTTAAACCTCGTCGGGCCGTTTTCTAACTTAAGCGTTTCTACGATTTTATCGAAGAACATTGCTAAGACGACGTCGTTCGATAGTTAGGATCTTCCGTCTATTCAAGCTTTATTCACCAATTGAGTACTCTTGTACGTCGACTCAAGACTTTTTTTATTGATACATCCTCTGATATCTTAACAACCTTGGCATTTTCATTTTCCTCATGGTCATACCCTTTCTTTCATTCATCAATCTCCCTCGGGTTCACTTAACATCTCTTTTCTAATCACCATGCTTAACTTTAGGTAGGACTTGGGTTCCTTCGCCCACATCTCCTCTTACTGAATTTGTATGTGGAACAGTCCTCGTATTATCCTATAAAATTCTCTTCATTCAGTTCCTCCCACCACCTCCTTAAGCTGTCATCCTTCAACTGAGTTTTTCATATACAAATGAGAAAGCCATCTTGATTTCCTACTTTCAATCTTGAAGACTCTTCACTCTCTCCTTATAAGGGCAGCCAAACCAATCACTCGTTGATGATTCTTGAGTTCCTTCTTAATATCTATACTAGTTTTCCCATTCCTTAAAGCATTAGCAATCACATTTGCTTTCCATAAAAGGCTTCTTTGATAAGTGAAAATTGCATTCTCTCTTCATACAGAAATGACAACCAATTTTGATTGTAAACAAAGTTCAACCAACTCTAACTGATGCATAAATAATTCCTTTTATGTTTCTTTAGCTCCCTGGATGCATAAACAATTACCTTATCATCTTGCACCAGCATTCACAAAAACCCACACAAGATGCGACCATGCAACAGTATATGATTGTTAGGCTCGTGCAAATCTTAGATATACATAGACATCAAATCTGGCAGTTACTAATTGCGTGCTTCTCCAATCCCTTTTACTCTATTACAGGGTAACACCTTTTTCAACCGATTAGCCTCAATACCAATCCTTGGAAAAATTCTTATGGTAACCAGAAAATCCAAAGAACTTCAAATCTCGATAGCAGAGATTGGACACGAATACTCTGTAATAGTAGCGATCTTTACTAAATGTGCAACAACTTCTTGTTCCAACTTGCTGACTAAGAGATCACATTTCCCATTTCCTAGCAGTAGCATTTACTAAATCTTGATGCGTCCATTGAATATTCTTGGGAAAGCAACATGTTCCTTGCGACTGATCTTAATAACTCATAACTTCTAGAAAGCTGATACTTGTCCTTGATGGTCATGTAATTGATTCATTTACTGCTAAAGATAACCACAAAATCTCATCTTCTTCTTTACCATTGACATGGGTGCTCCACACAGAAAAGATCAAGTTCGAACGAAACCTTTCTCCAACAAATCTTCTAACTGCGACTTTCTTCGACTAGAATCACTTGGCAAGAAGCCTAAACTATAGCAGTGAATCCGGTTCCACAAGAATATTGAACGGGCTACTTCAAGATGTCGACAGTCCTTCTGGCCCCTTAAGCTTATCTTTAAATTCTGATTATCAGAATGTCCCCTATACTCTGCTCCTTTGATCTTCTATTTCCAAGTGGTCAAGATAAGGGAATCTCACTGTAGGGACAACAATGACTGGTATTCTTCTAAATAGTTCTTCCTCATCAACATCATAATTGAGCTCGGTAACTAGATAGCCAATCTCACTCTAGATAGAAACATACCACTAATGGAAGTACTAAGGAATGGGGAAGGCAGACCACAACTTTAAATGGTAGCAAATACCTCCAGGAATAAGAACGGTATACTTGAATTCACCAAAGTGAATCCTCCCTGAAACTATGACACCACTCGGGAACTACAACTATGTGTTGTTCCCAAATCAAACACAATATGGGTGGAAAATTCTGTCCATATGTAAGGTCTCTCTTACAACACCTTGATCACACATTCACTTATTTATTCAATCATTCATAATTTAAAAAAAATGCATGCAACACACATTCGGATAAGAAGCACACTATGATTGGACCTTTCAGGGGTTTTGACGGTCCAAGCAATATGTAAAGTGTATTCTCTACACAAATAGCCTAACACTTGGATCACGACTAATGGTAAGGAAACATGAACAAGCTTAGGATTTGACACCCTAGGTATAGGTAATTGGACTGGGTTACTCATGGGCAAGAGGTAACATAGCATGTGTACTCTTCACAAGGGAACCACCAAAGCGCAAATGACGCGAACGATCCAGAATTTCCCACACTTGGACAATCAAAACCATTCTGCCTTGGCTAGTCACCTCCATAATAACTGAGGGTCCTTGATCTGATGAAACGTCCACCAAAAATCTTCCCCAACGACTTACTTAATTCATTGCTTAAAACTGACCTTCAGTCTACAGCGGTTTGAAATTAAACGGTCTGCATGACTGAGTAATACCCAATAGTTAGTTCGTCCAGACAAGGACTAACATTATATAGAACTTGTACTTAAAAAAACATTCTTTAATACATTATATGATATTCTTTCAAAAACATCTTACAAAATGTTAAGGATTAACCTCGAGGTTTTCGGTCAAAAACTTTATACATAAGATATATCAAAACTACTTTGCAAGGATAATAAATTACCGCTGGCTAATGTTGTTCCTTCTCGTCCTAGAGTAAAGGTCTCCCGCCTATCAAATAAGTCATGAGTAACTAGTTTAATCAGTGAGTCTAATCCCATACCCCAACACATCAATAATATCCCACGTAATTAACTCCATTTGTATGGAGTGGAAATATATTCCATAATTGTTATAAAATATATACAAGGCCTATCATTCCATCGATGTGAATCATATCTTAAACATCAACCTCCATGTCACCCGCCATTCACTCATACATAAATACAATATATATATATATACATATACTAGACCCTACACACCACAAAGGCTAACCAAGCTAGTGAGTTAGCATTACCATCATCCTCGAACGTCCTTATGAACATTCGAGACTGTATTGTCATGCAGTGCACGGCCTTTAGGGTGCTACCCCATCATCATGTCTTCATGACCTTGTTCCATTCACATGACCAAGTCACTGTAATGCGGGGACTTTAGGGAGAGTGAATATGATCAAACTTCACATGATTCATATTCATATAGTTAATGATATACATATATATTAGTACTTGAGAAGAAATACTAAGGCTCGGGAAAACCCCAAAGATTTATTCTTAGTAATTCTTTTAGTGTTTACACAGGGCAAACACTTCATAATTAAATATAGATCAAGAGATAATACTTAATAAATCAACCATATTTCGTACTGAATCATGCTAAACTCATTCATAACTCATTAATCAACTATCTAGGCTCACCTTTGAATATATGAGATTGGCTAAGGAAGACTAGACACGAGCTCAAGTTAATTACCCTCCACTTCACTCCTGATTCAGAACGTCCAGAAGGTTACCCAAACTGATCTTCAAAATTCTCCGACCAGCAAGTCAGAACACAACTCTACTTGATGAACTAGGTTTATTCTTCAGACTTCTCTCGAACTCTGACCTGAACAAATCCGTTCGGTACACAATATCAGCAATCCAACATTTCAGTTATGAAGAAGAAACTCAAATAAGTTCCTATCATCTCGGTTCAGGGCTAAGCTTAGAATTCAGATAAACACATACTAGATTAGGATATGACATGTTCAGACCATAGCATCTCGTCTCATATCAGCTCATGAGAAGATCAAATATGTTCTGTTAAGAACATCACTAATCCGACAGTTTGGTTCAAGCTAAACAACTTAAATGAATTCAGTTTAAGCTTGGTTCTACTCATCCTAGATCAGATAAGTTAGGTTCAGAAAATTTGGATTCAGGACATGATCAGTTCAGTCCGCTTAGGTCTAAACAGTCCACACCAATTTAGCAAGTGTTTAAAGAAATTAATTTAAACCGAAACTAAACAAACTGAACCGAAAAAACAACGTAGACAAATGATCGACCAAGATCCTAGCTAAACATGATCCAGTTCTGATCAAGATACTGACTGAGGAAAGGAGATGAAGCTTACCCAAAATCTAAACGGTTAGATGATCACATATGGCTTTATTCTCCAAGGTTTGATCACTGTTGGGCTGATTAAAAAGAAATAGCAAGGTTTGTCATGATCTGAGATGAACAAGGTCTAGGTTTTTTGAAACATCTCACCTTCTTATCTTTCTCACTGCAACAGACTGAGCAAGGTTTTAAAGAAACTCGTCCAAAGTCCTTCTTGATTTTTCTCTTCTTCTTTCTCACTGATTTTCTGTGAATTTTTCTTTGGTTTTTCTTTCTGTTTCAGAACGTGGGAAGCTGGTGACTGAGATGATTAAGTAGCTGAGATGAGCTTTGTCTGAGAGTCCAGGTTACATAAAGCTTTGGTGTGCAAGGTACAGATGGCATCCTGCTTCAGCTTCTCAAGCAACCAAGCAGCTCACAGTTTCTTGCTAAGAAGAAATCATTCCAGCCACATGATATTATTTTATAAATCTGAGCCAGCAAGCAAGCAGTCAGCTTGTGATTCTCATGTGCCATTTTCTACAGAAGCAAGCAAGCAGGAAGGTGCATGTCATGTGTCTGGGTTACTGATCAAGCAGCTGAGAAGGTGAAGTACATGACTGTCAGAATTATTTAGGAAGCTGCTCGATATATCTGAACAATTTTTCAACCAAATATTTATTTTCCTTTGGCTCTTGTCTTGCTCTCAGAAAATCTCGTCCAGCTTAATTTACATTCGACCACGATATTTAATACATGACCTTATAATCCAACACTCGACGAGAACTATCATAAGATAGCCATTAGACCACTGGACAGTCTCGTCGAGTCAATAGCTTACTTGGTCGATTTTATTTGATTATGGTCGGACCATCTGCAAACTGGTCGAGTGGAAGATCCTATCCGGTCGTGAGGGTTATTACAGTAGAGTTCATGTATCCTCTAATCGATACTACCAAGGTAAAGCCTGCACATTTATTTTATGCATGAAATGAGGTTAGCAGAGGGGTGAATCAAGCTATTAGTTTCTAAATTGTTGGTAGAATGGATTTGGTTGCTATACTATGATAAGGTATATAAGTTTCTCTAAGATTGACACGTTTGATGTGGTTGCAACATAGTAAATGTGATAATATAAGCTAGAGATTTTGTGAGTCCCTGTGTTTTCAAACCTCTTCCACAGGTTTACCTTTGTTTTGCTTGAGAATAAGCAAAAAGTTAAGTTTGGGGGAGTTGATAGTTCTAATATTTACATGATTTAGGCCATATTATAGGCTCTTTTGGAGTCTGTTATATGTGTCTAGGATGTTTTTAGTGTCCTTACATGTCGACGTACATTTTGGAGAATTGAAGATATCATGAGGCTTTATGGAGCTCAAAGAGAGAGGAATTCCGTAGATGGTCATATTTAGAAAAGTACGAGTCGAGACAAATTTGCGTCAATCGACGACGCACACTTTCCGTCGATCGATGGCCAACATGCAGTAGCCCAATTCACAAAGTACCCGACTTGAAGCCCAAGTCACATAAATTACAAGATTGCTCCTGGACAAGTTTTACCTAGTTTTTATTGTATTTGCCAGTGTTTTATGGAAAGGAGATACCTTGGAGAGAATTTGAGAGAGACATAGTAGTTTAGGGTTTTGGGGAGAAGATCAAGACTTCTCAAACTTTGTATTGGAATCCCACTTTTATCCCTATTCTTATCTTATTCATTATTTATGTTTATGATTATGCTCTGCTTAGCTATGTCTGAGTAGTCACCTTGTTAGATTTAAGGTTTATTAATGGTTTTGATGGATTATCCAAACAATAGAATTGTTAGGGTGATTATCAGATATATCATCAGAATTGTCCTTATTGCTTGTTCTAGAGTAGCTAACTAGAACTCTGATATTAGGATAATTGGTACTGTGAGAGTAGGATCATTACCTGAACAAATCCTGTTGAGATTAAATTACTAGTTACAATTGAAATAATGGTCTGCTGATTCTAAGTTAACCAATTGAATCTGGTTGTTTAATGCTTGACTAAGAAAGTCATGATCGATGTCGTTTGCATACCATCGATAGACGGTCATTTTGAATTTGCACACGACAGTTGTAGACTCTGAGCTTAGCGATAGGAATATATATTATTTATGATATCTTTACTAACTAAATTTTGTTCTATGATTGAAAACCCCTTGGCTTCTATCCATTATAATTCATTACCTGAAACCCTAGATCTAGCTATTTTCCTTACTTGTTTACAAGCCAACATTGTCCTTGTTACTTATTCTAAGTCTTATTAATTGCCTAGCATAACTAAGTTGATTATCAAATATATTGTGTGACCTCGCTCTCTGTGGATTAGATCCCTAAGTATTACATTTGAACCTCTTATTTGAGAGAGTAGTATGTAGCTCTAAGGTAATTTGAGCACATATCAAGGTCTAGTTGTAGTACTTAAAGATTGAATCCACAAAAAACAAAGACCCCAATAGATTTGATAATTAACTTAGTTATGCTAGGCAATTATTAAGACTTTAAAATAAGTAAATAAGGAAATAGTTGGTTTGTAAACAAGTAAGAAAAATAGCTAGATCTAGGGTTTTAAGGTAATGCATTATAATGGATAGGAGCCAAAGGGTTATCATGCTTAAATTATTAAATGTATTATAATAATATCTATCATATGGCTAAGCTCATAGTTTACAACTTTCGGGTGCAAACTCGGAATGACCGTCGATTGATGGTACTGATCGTTTAATGCTTGACTAAGAAAGCCATTGATCGATAATATGCAAAGGAAATCGATCGATGGCTTTCTTAGTCAAGCATTAAAAGATCAGATTTGATTAGTTCACTTAGAGTCACTAGGCCATTCTCTCGATTGTCCTTGTAATTTAAGCTCAAGATGATTTATTCAGGTAATGATTCTACTATCGCAGTTGTCTATTATCCTAAGATCAGAGTTCTAGTTAGCTACTCTAGAACAGAAGCAATAAGTACAATTATATTAATAGATCTAATAATTACTCTAGAAATGCTATTGTTTGGCTAATTCATAAAAACCTTTAATAAACCCTAAATCTAACAAGGTGACCACTTAGACATAGCTAAGCAGAGTAAATCATAAAAATAAAACAATGCTTAAAATAAAGAATATGGATAGAAAATGGGGTTCCAAAATAAAGCTTGAAGAAGTCCCGATCTTCTCCCTAAAAAACCTAAGCTACTATGTTTGTTATGAAAAATATGAACGCTTTCAAAAGGTCGCTATTTACATAAGACACTAGCAAAGATCATATAACTAGATAAAACATGTCCTAGGGCAATCTTGTACTTTCTGTGTCTTAGGCTTCAAGTCGGCTACTTTGTGAGTTGGCCTTCTGAGTGTCGACCGTAAAAGTGTGTTGTCGGTCGACGCAATAATCTGTCTCAACTCGTATTTTCCTGAATTTGATCAGCTACGTGGTTCCTCTCTCTCTCTCTCTCTCTCTCTCTCTCTCTCTCTCTCTCTCCCTCTCTCTCTCTCTTTGAGCTCCATAAGCCTCATAATCTCTACACGCTTCAAAATGTTACGTGGCAGTGACCTTGAAA